>JANIJG010000064.1:30257-48356 GCA_024611175.1 Megaceryle torquata | reverse complement strand
GCCGCGTGTGCGCGTGCGGTTCGCGGCGGCGGCTCCCGCGCCGCCGCGGTCCCGAGCGCGGAGCGGCGGCCGCGGCCCGCGAGCGGGTGTGAGGAGCCGCCACCGGCGGGAAGAGCGGCCGGCCGGCGATAATGCCGGGGCAGAGATGGCTCTGTTGAGGCGCATCCAGCCCCGCTTGTCAGCCCCATTGTTGCAGAGACAGTGAGTCACTTAATCTCCCGCTAATTCTCCGGACTTCGCTGGGCCAGGCTGTTTATTTGCTTTCGCTTGCCGGGGGGGGGGGGGGGGGGGCGGGGGGGGGGGCAGGTCCTGGTGGCGGTGACGGCGGCCTCGCTGTGGCGAGTCTGTGCCTCGCTCGAGGTTGGGGGAGGCGAAATCGGGGAGAAAAGGGAGCCTGCGGAAACTTAAGGCGAGTTGGTTAGTTTGGGGAAGCTGCTGCCGATCCCGGCACCCAGCTCGGTAACGCGGGGCTCCCCTGGGGTTCCCCCGCCCCGCGCCAGCGGTGAGGCTGCCAGGAGCCCTTCCTTGCAGGGGGACGGTTTCTAGCGCCGGGGGTCGGCCCTCGCCCCGCGGTGAAGTACTGCCCGTGCCTCTTTCCCTGTGCCCTAGAAGGTGATCGGAGGAGCAGAGGAAGATGAATTCCCAGCAGCAGAGGATGGCCGCTATAGGAACTGACAAGGAGCTGAGCGATTTGCTGGACTTCAGTGCGGTAGGATACAATCCGAGGTCTTCTCGTGGCTTCTGCGTGGTAAAGTGAGCTGAGAAGTAGGGGCAGCAGCGTGCAGGGCTTGGCAGGGTCCGTCTCGGCCAAGTTGGACACCTGAACTTTGATGTAATGTCTAGACTTCCAGATTTAATACTGTAATACCAGCTGGGTCAATTGGTTTAACTGGTTAAAATCAGGCTGACCCAGTGATGGCATAATCTAATAATTAACGTTTGTTAAGCTGGCATGTGGCACTGGTCCTTGGGCTTTTTTTCTTTTTTTTTTTTCTTTTTTCTTTTTCTTTTTTTTTTTTTTTTTGGTTTGTTTGTGGCTTTTTTTGTTCTTTAAACAAACCAAAAGAAAATTTAATGCCCATAAATAACAGAGGTTATTTGTTGATAGTTTTAACTTAGGAAATGATAAATATTTTTCTGTGTGCCACTTTTAACAGATTTTAAAAAGGTGCTTGATAGGTAAACGTAACAGAAAACTGTTGCCTCTTAAAAGCTGTCTATCCAGTGGCTAAACTCACAGATCAGTAAGAAAAGCATTTTGAGTAGCAAAATTTAAGATGTATTTTTAAATGTCATAGTAATAGGTCTCATTTTATTTTTCTATTAAGTTGTTCATGTAAAAAAAAATTTAATGGTATTAATAAATTGCAGGAAGTGCTTTAGCTTATTGTTTTTATGGGTCTTACATTCTGTTTATTTTCCAGCAGAAAAATGAATCATAATTGTTTCCTATTAACTTTTTAAAAAGTTTATTAAGTAAGCACAGAGTTTCAAAGCCAGTTTAAATGCATATTTTTTCTTGTTTTGCAGATGTTTTCCCCACCTGTTAATAGTGGGAAAACCAGACCAACTACACTAGGAAGCAGCCAGTTCAGTGGATCAGGTAGGATGCACTTGAGATACATAAAGTTCATCTAACTAGGTCTTGATGTTTTATCTTAGTTTTAATGTGCTCAGAGTATGAGAATCTTTCTTTTGTATGCATTTTCATAAGACATTCAGAAGAATTAGAGATGTGTTGCTTTGATCAGACTTTATAGTGCATTTTGTTCACTTCAACTAGTTTTCCTCCATATGTCTTAGACTGCTTGTCCTAGTGCAGGGAAGAGTTAAGTGTCTCTAGTCATCCTGCAAGTTGCCTGTTTATTTGTTATGTTAAAAATGAATGGAGGCTTTGCTTTTGTTTGATAAAGTCAAACCTGCCTGCTATTTGCTAGCCCCTGTATACAAGGGAAAGCACTTCAGTAAAATGCCAGGTAATGAAATGCTGCTGACTTAGGGTTATATTTTAAAATGCAGTTCTCAAGGAAAACGTAAGACTAATATAATTTTCTAGTAGTTTGTAGTTCTCAAAGTCTTGACCAATAGAATTCTCTTATGCTGAACCTTTGTCACTGCATCTGGAAAACAAGTAACTGTATTTATGTGTTGCTTGTATTTTGTGGCTTCAATGTATTTTCTTTGAGGCTAATGGCTGGTTTAAGGGACTTTCAAAGGAAAGCTGTAATGGGAAATAAGTACAATTTTTAACAGATACTTTGTATCTTTCTTTTCAAGGATATATTTATTACTACTTACAAAGAGTAACTAAAGTAACTTTTTGATAATGTGTTTGTTCTTTTATATTTTCTTATTTTCTGTGAATACAGTGAAGTATTTTTGAGCTTATGAATACAACAGTGATATTTACCTTTTTAGTAAAGGCTGATGAAAACAAATTTTTAGAATACCAGTAGAGGAGTGAAAGTAGTTTCTTGAAGTAGTGCAGTAACATCACCCTTTTGCCTCTTACATTGTTAGACCTGTTACTTTGAGAGTCCAAATTACACCTTGCATTTCAGTGACAGATTTTGTTTTTAAAAGCATCTTAAAATTTCTGAATTGTATAATTTTGCAAACTCTCTAAAGGCTGTCTCCCACATTTGATTTAATAAAAATATGTAGGAAATGTAATTGTGACATACTTGATTAAGAATTTTACTTTTCCTCTTCTAAAATAAGTGGTTTGTTTTGCTCTTTGAAATTACATCAAATTTAAATCATTGTCAATAGTAAGACAGCAAATCTGTATATGATGTAGCTGTTTTGGTTTTAATACAAATATTCAAGGCAGTTGTTTTACAAAAGCTTGTTTTAGAAGACATTCAGGCAGTCATAACTTACTGTGGGGAGCACAAGCTGAGCATCACACTCCGCTTTCCCCTTGCTTTTCCTGAAGCAGTAGAATAATATTCTGTTAAATAATGAAGCTCTTATTTTTACTTTAGCTCTCAGATCAGTCTTAGCTAATGCGGCTTGCCCTATTTTTAAGTGATGTTTCCCCTTCTTTGCTTGGGTGGCTCAGCTAACATGACTAATATCTGTAGTTTGAAGAAAATACTGTCATGGATTGACATATGAACATTGTGTTTTGATTAAAAGATAGCTGAAGTCTGGTGTTGGGGCAGGCTTGCTTTCTACAGGTCAATCAGTTATGAATGAAATCTGCAGATGAAATAAGTGAACTAATCTGATATATCATTGTATTTCATGACAGTAAGTCATGTAACATGCTGATAAAGTCAAATAACTTGGTCAGGCTACTGTGAAAAACATCATATTGGAAAAGTAACCCGATATGTAAGTCAGTGAGTTAAATTTTCCTTGTCATACCTGTTGTAATTACCTCTTGTTTAAAACAGAACATTTTTTTTTTTCTCCTCCAAAACCCATTTGCAAAGATAAAGCCATTTCTGTCTTAGAAATCACAGAAGGTGGCAAAGGTCAGAGAAAGGTTCTATCAGGCTTTTTTAATCAGGGTTTTTATTTGTATATTTATTTAAAATAAAAATTTTGAGTGTTTTTTACTGTGGCTGTTTATGATTTACACTGAATTTTGCTGTGTTTTGCTTTTGTCAAAACCCCAAAATGCATGTCAATACAAACCTGGATGGTTTTGGATTTTGCCCACTATTATAGTAACTCTGTTAAAATCAAGTAACAGTGTTCACATGCTGGCCATAGTGTAATATTCCTATGGTTCCCAGTAGTTTTGATGTCAATTTCAATTTTTCCAGTAATTGATTTTTTTTTTTCATCTCAGATGTGGTACCCTAAAATGAAAGTGTGTTTGGTTGTTTTTTTTTTACTTTCCCCACTCCTCTTTTTGCAAGGAACTTCTTAGATGTTAATGAAGGATATACCTGAGGCAGTATTTTCCTATGTGGCCTGGTATCTTCAATTTTTGTAGCATTCTCTTTGTACCAATAGTGTTATTTTTGCATGTGGCTGTGCATGTGTATATGCAAGCTATCAGTCAAAACACTGAAGTAAGATGATGTGAATATCTAACAGATAAAGTGGTAAAAGAGGTACAGTTCAGGAACTAAGTCCAAATATGACACTTATTTTGCCTGTAACATTCTTCAAATTTCTTGAAAAATGAGTAGCTTTGGGCACAAACTTGTGTGTACCCAGATGTTTGCTGTAGACCTACAGGCAAAGAGACTTCTGAATGTTTCTGTTCAGATATCCACTTATATCAGTTGGTCACCTTTTATGCAAAGTCAAGGGGCTTCCCTTTCCACTTCTCTCTCCTAATGTACTGAGTTTGTAAGGAATGAATTGGGATAGGACGCTAATTAGTGGCTTGATGCAAAGACTATTTAAGTTGATAGCCTGCCATTAACCTGAGTGTCCCTAAATTAGGGCCTTGTCTCTTGTGACTGGACACAATGGCAATTCTTTAGCACATCTATTAAATTACCAAACAGTGTTTCCAAAATTAGCAAAACCCTACTTGGTTGCTGTTTGTCAATCCCATAAATTCTTGTTTCCTTTTTAGTTTTGCATCAGTAGTTCCCTGCAAAATAAACAAACAAAAAATGCCCAGCAGAAAAGCTTGGGAGAGTTACCTGGATGGACAATGTTTTAAATACAGCATTTGTTCATCTACAGCAAGTGTTGAAGAGAAAAGATGCACTTAACTTTGACAGCCAAATCACAGCCTTGGAGAAAACTGCAAAAAGAGGAGACTTTATGTATGCAAATGAGTGCTCCTAACCTTTCAAAATATATTATTTTTTCTTCTTTTTATCAAACTGTGATTCCTAAGAAGAATAATTTGTCTGATGCCATTCTATGTGTGTTTCTGGTGTGGTCCTAAATTGAGCTTTAGGAAATACCTAGTTTCTGCTCCTAATCCTTGAGTTAAGGAGTTGATGAGAGGCGTCATGTAGTCACCACATAGTCTGGTTTGCCAATGTGTTAGGTCATGACAGTCACTTTTTTTTTTTTTTTTAAAGTGTATTTCAGGAACTAAATTCATATTTCTAGTTTTGTCACCCAAAATGTGTTATAATCCTCTGTTGTTTTGTTTGCTGTTCAAACGAAGATAAGCTTATTGTGTGATAGATGCCAGAAATCTAGGGTGGCCTGTTAAAATAAACATTAGGTCATGCAGCTACATGGCTTATTTATTATTTTTATTATCTAGTTTATGGTCTAGATCCATAAAAAGTGAACCAGCAGACCTGATAGCCTGGTATTTCATCTTGGGTCTGAGGGGTGCTAAATTCTGTCGTCTTCTGAAGATTTTGGGAAGAGTTGTAGAAGCCCTGTCCTTGAAAGCAGAAAGGTATCTTCAGCTTCTTTCCCTTCTAGGTGTTTATAGGGGACACCCATGGATTACCCTTCAAATGGGCAACTCACACAAGTGAGATGAAGATTTAAGCCCGGATCCCTCATCTACTGCATTTAGAAACCTAGAAGGGTGATATCAGTGCTAGTAACTATACAGCTCTGCAGCTTGCATGTTGGCAGTCTCTGTCTCGCTGTTGCTGTCTCTTCCTCTTCTCCTTCCTTTGTCTTTGGAAAGATGCATTATTAGACACTTTCTCCATGAACAGTCTTGAAAAGTACAGCATATAAGAGGGATAAGTTACTGCTTCCATATTCCTATTTAAGAAAAGGGGGGAGAATATTGGACAAATGGAGGGAACTGATCACTTTAAAGCAGTCAGTCTCTCACAAGGTGTTTGTAGTCATGTGGATATTGAGTGGTTTTGTGATTAAAAAAAAATAGGGGAAAAAGGGGAAGTTACTGTAACAGCTTGGTGTTCTGATTCTAGCTGGGTGAGCAGATAATTCTATGATTCTATATGTAATAATATAAATACCTATAAATATTATATCAGGTATAATTTTGTGATTTTATAAGTAAGTGTTTAAGTCCCTAATTTATTGTCATTGGATGTGGTTTTGAATGGCTGTTAGCACTTCAGCTGATGGTATGAACCTCATGTCAGTTGATCAGAAAATCCTTCCTGTCTTCCAAATAGGTAATTTTAGAATTTTTAGCAGTGTTTGGCCGGTCTTCTGTTTAGAGATATACTTGACACTGTTAATAAGAGAAACTGTAAGTTTTGCTGTATGTATGTGGAAAGCATTCGTTCAAAAAGTTAATCTCCTATTTCCAGCAATTCATTTTCCCTGAGAGCAGTGAAGTGATGACTATGTTTACAAGCACAGCATCTAACCTCCAATCCCTATGTAAATGTTACTGTCTCGCAATGCAAGGATGCTCTTTGTGATCTTATTTCTGGGTGTCTTTGGAAGGTCTGGGGTCATAATAGTGCCTTATCCTTTCTTGATGTGGAACTACCCAGGATGGGACACCTCCCACCATCACCCTCCACCCCAGCCAGTAGCTCTTTTTATCTGCCACATTTTTCTGATGTGCTGTAGTGTATCCAGTTGCTCTGGAGGGTGGTCTTAATGGCATGTGGGAAGGGATATGCATTGAAATTGCTTGTTGCTGTACTTTTGGATTTACCCAGAGAGCAATGTTGATTTAAATGTAAATATGAGGACTAAACGTTTGGGTAAAGTGGAGGAAGAATCCTGAGAAGATACTGAAGGGACACTGCATGGTATCTGATGAATCCCCCTTATTTAAGGAGAAGTATAAATTACATACTTAATGTGTTTGTCTTAATGGTAGCTGAACTCGTACTCAGTCCCTTAATTACTGTAGAACTTTTAATATGTCTGTAGCTCTCAGGTCTGGGGTTTTTTGGTTTTGTTTGTTTGTGGTCTTTGGCAAGGGAATTTCATGTTAAAAGCATGTCATTCATACATACATGCCAAAGTTCCCCTTCCCCCCACTTCTTTCCAGCTGTCACACAAAGAGGACTTAACCCCTTAGTCATTTTGCTATTAAGTTGGTATGACAGTTGTTTATCTCAGATAATTCTACTTTATCCATAGTTGAGCCTATAGATACCGCTATATGAATTTCTATTAATCTACTATATTAATATACTATAAACTTGGTAAACTGTATTTTCTTTAAGTTGCTAAACACATAGTGTAATATTTCATGTTTTAAAATTGTGTGTATTTATGAACAGAAGCATGTTTGACACCAAGGTAATACCATCTCAGTAAGATTGGGGTTTGTGGAGACTTTTTTTAAATGAGAAGATTTATGCATAAACTTGAGTAGTTTACTAGACCTCATAAGCTGATTTGGCTGTGGAGTAGTAGTGTTTTTTTGATACTCTATTCCTCAAAAACATAATCTTTCAACATTAGTGTTGAGCATTTTTAGAAGCTTTATAAAATTTCTGAAATTACCTATAGACACAGATGTGATCTGTGTGATATAATAAATAAGTCTTCTATCTTAAATTTCCTTAAATATTATCATATTTGAAAATTCAGTTTCAATAAATGACTTAATTTAATAAAGTATGTCCTTTAAAATCTGTGGGGTTGTTTTTTGTTTTTTTTTTTTTTCTCTTTCTCTCTCTTCTCTCTAAAGGCATTGTCTAATGTCATGTGTAAAGCACTTCTGAAGAAGTATATAGTAAAACTTGATTAGTTTTTTATGTTCTCCTGTGAGGAAGTCACTAAATTTAAATAGTAAATAAAGAAATAAGAAAAGACGTTATTTAATTCTGCATGTGAATTATTGGATGGAGATTGTTACTGAATACTCAGAACTAGTTTTAAACTGTGTACACACCTTAATCGCCTTTTATGGGTATTAGGCATTGTAAGAGAAGGGGGGAAAGTATTATTTCAGTGCATATTTATAAATTCTAAGCACAGGAAATATATTTTAAGTTATTTTTTCTGTCTTTAGTGATGGCTACTCCTTCAGTTTGTTAGGTTTTTTTATTCATATGAAACGCTAGAATTCTCCGGTTCTATTGTACACATCAACCTGATGATTTGAAAGTTCTTCTGGATATTACAATCCGTTATTTACTAGCGGCCGTAGGGGCAAGTTTTTTTCTATTATGAGTCTAAGATGAGATAATGATTTTTTTTTTTAATGTCTTGAATGAATGCTTTGGTTTTTTCATTTGTAACACAAAGCTGTGTTTGTAAACACAACATTCAAAAACATAAAGGACATGCTTTTTTGTAGAGATGTTAACTGAATACCAAGAATGATCAGAAAGAGCAGCTTTTGTTTTATTTAATAATATCTCACTGTCTTCAGAGGATAATAAGACTAAAATGTACCCAATCAATCTTTAGGACTGTTAGATTCTTCTTGCTAAGGATATTATTTGATTTTATATTTTTGCATATTTTTTTAAAGAAGGAGCTGAAATTGCTTTAAACTTATTTCGTGTTCTTATGGATGTAATGCAGAAAAATTGATCATATCAAAATAATTGTTGTTGGTGTTTTAAAGAAGTACTCAGAATGATGAGTGGAAAAGGAAGAGACTTGATAAAAGGGTTTACTTTACAGCCCAAAGTAAGGTTTGTCTTGAACAGGGAAGTTGTTCACTTCCATATTAGAGCTATGGAAAGCTTCAAAAACTGCTCATGCATTTAAAAAAGTGTATGTTTCTAGTTCTGTACACAATTTCTCTTTATTTGTAAGTGGAAAATATGTAGATATCTTTTACATAAGGCTGACAGTTGTGAATTAATTTTTTTTTTCTGAAGTAAATCCTGTTATTGCAGTGGACCTGATTTCTTGCCCCTGCCGTTCTACAGAGATTGCCTATATTATTTTTCTGTAAGCATGTGAGATATTTACATACGTTTTTCAAGTCTGCTTTTTTTGGTATTGCAGGCTTTTTTTTTTTTTTCCTTGTACCAATTGTAGCTGTAGGAATTGTGGTATCGCTGTGTTTTTGTCAGGTTGTTAGTTACATGGAGCTCTAGTAATAAGTTGAACCACTTTATTCTGCTGTTCTGCTTTCCTTTGCATGAACAAAACTGTGGGAAACATTTTGTTTGTGCTTTGTCTCTCTGAAAGAGCTCTTTGCTGCTGCTGAAGATGGAGCAATGGTAACATGGAGAAACATAGGTTAAGCTAGATTGGAGTTTTATGCTGTTTATGGAGTTTTAAGTGTTAGCTGAGCCTTGATTTGTGAAAATTACATTTTAGATGATGGGGTTTTTTCCCTTTTGAAATATAAATACGACTAGGTAGAATTAATTAGAAAAACTTACCTACTAAAACAAAATCCAAATTTGGTCGTTTCTAGTTGTGTGCATTTTGCAGTTAAAATACCAACAAATACCAGACCATGAATGTCCATGCTCTGTGTGTTAGATGAAACTTGAGCTGAAACCAAAGTTTACCCAAACCCAAAGTTTATATTCAATATAAAAAAGAACTTGGTCTATAGCACTACCTGGTGTCTATATTTATTCTCTTTAGAGTATGACCAAAATATATTGCTAATTTTAACACATATGTCATTGTCTTTGGAGAGTGAATTGGTTGATAGTTCTCCTGTTGTTTTCCGTGTTCAGGTTTTACAGACAAAATTTTTATTATATCGAGTGGGGTTTTTTTTGTATGTACTATCTGCTTTTTTAACATCTATCTGAAAGTCCAAAATGAACCAGGAATGGGGTAATAAGAAGGGAACTGTACAGAAGATATAGGGAAACATAACTTACTGAGTGTAATTCACACCTATTAACATATAATGTGTGAGAAATATTTAAAGGGTTTAAATTAAAACAACACTGCTTTGCAAACTTGGTTCCTCTAGTTCTCTTGGAAAATGTTTAAAACCTAAAAGATCTAGAAAAATCCGTGATCAAGTAATTGAATTTCATGTTTTGCATGCTGCAGGGATGTCTTTTAACCAAATATCTTGAATTTTCTCCTGTGCTGCATTAGTGTTAGTAGGATGCTGTGGAGATAAGTATACTTCAGAAAATCCTAAAGTATTTTTAGTCTTTTGTAGGAGAATGGAAATCACTGTTTATATTTTTATTCTTTGTGTATATGAATGCAAGATACTGTTGTCTTGGTGTTATCCCAAGAGCTATTGTGGCCACTCTGAAATGATTACACCAGACAGCTTTGCTTGTAGGACAAACACTTTTTATATTGTTATGTTTCTATGATTTTCAAAGCGACACCTATCCTGTTCCAGTGTCTTTATGCAGCAACTTCATGAGTCATAATCCTTGCAAAAGAATGCAGCTTAAAATAATCACCGATTGTTTCTTTGCAATTCTATTCACTGCCCACTGCAAATAAACAAGAGCGGAAATGACAATATCATTTAATCCTTTAATGTTTGCTTTTGACGTGCAAAACATTCTCTTGTAATAGAGAAGTAATCCATAAGGAGGGTAGCTGCTCTTTCATCTTTCCGAATGCTAAATGAAGCCAAGGCTTTTATGAAGAGATGGTGATTTAATGAAGATGGCCGAGTTTTGGAGTAATGAAAAGCTTTTGTATATTTCTAAAATTGATGCGTAGTGCTTACTACTGCAGAGTTCAAATGGCTGTATTTTGTAGTATGTCTTTGCAAGATTAGTGCTTGTGATGCTTAGATGCAAGGTGGTTGAATGGTATGGTAAATAAAACATTTTTTAGTTTGGTTTTATGAAAGAAATGCATATATCAGCCACTTTTTTGTGTATAAATGCATGTAATATCTTACATGTGTTCTCTGCTCTGTGTAATGCTTTTATTTTGGTAACCTTGAAAATATCTCTGATATCATATTCCCTTGCCAGAGGACAGTAATAAGCACACAGAGAACTGGAGTATGAACTTTGTCAATATTACTTATGACAGGGACATCTGAATTAGATATTATTCTTGCAAGTAGTTGTAAGATACTGAATTTATAAAAGCTCTTGAGCTAAAAAAACCAAACCAAAACAAAACCAACCAACCAAAAAAAAAAACCCCAAACAAAAACCCCCATGCAAAAAGCCCTCCCAAAACCTCAAATTACAATAAAACCACAAATCAACCAAAACCCTAATCTCTTTTTCCTGGTGGTTGTTCATTTCAGTAGTTTATTTGGAATATTTTTTAAATAATCTCTAATATTAGTACTTGCAAAGCAAGCTAGATAACACCTGATACTTCAAAAGGAAGCAGGGAGAGACTTTAAAGCATGGGAGACAATATCGTCTCTATAACATACTTTCCCAATAGCCTTTCAGGACTCCGTGAATCAGCAAAAGAGCCTTTTATTTTTCCCTCTTTTGTAAGTCAGCCCCTTTAATGTGGGAAGTACTCAACTTCTGTAGAAGTTCATTTAATCTTTTTTTCTTCCACCAAGATTTTAAAGAAGGTTGTGATTCTTTACAAAAAGTTTCTACTTCTGTGTTAGTCTCCAGTATATGAGAGATGTAATGTACAACCAGAAGTAATCTTAAAACTATTTTAGGGTTGTCAGGAACATAAAGAATGCAACCATGTTGTTACATTTCTCATTCTATTGAGGAAAGTTATATCTGACTATCTGGGGTGAGTGAACAGGTGACCAACAACAAGCTGGGGTTTGTGTACTTTTTGAAAACTGTCATGTAATAGAAGCGTAGAAATGGATATGTAACAAATTTCATAATTATCCTTTTTAATGAATTACTGGCTTGTCCCTAGGTAGTATTTACTGTAGTTCCTGTTAGGGGAAATAGAGATCAGAGAAGAGGTAAATGCCTGCATAGGGGAGGTGCTGTGTAATGTAATTTATATTCTATGCTAATGGTTGTATTCTTTTTGGCCTTTGAATAGTCTATAGTTGTTTTATAAAATGAATAACATAAATTTTTTTTTTTTTTTTTTAATCCTAGATGTAACTGCTAATTGGTAGATAACCAAAGTGCCCTGTGAACTATCATCAAAAAGACCTGTTTTGTACTTTATATTTCTGCAAGTGAAATTTGCTGTGTGTATGACAATGTGACTTGTGCTGCAGTGAGGAATCAGTCTGAGTTTGGCCATCTCTCGTGTGTGTCATAGGTTGTCTCCGAATTGGATACTGGAGAACATGCTGTTGCTATAGCAATGAAAGTCCTTTTGAAGGCAGGTTTCTTGGCAGAGCTGCTGTATCTCCTAAAGTGCTTGGTGCAATGATCTGAAAGTGCCTTGTCAGTATTAGCACATAGCTGTAGTGAGGAGAGTGGAAAGTATAGATTTCTTTAAAAAAAATACGTTTTCTTTTTTTTTTCTTTTCCCAGAGTTAATTGTTGGTTGAAATTCCTGTTCATAAAGCTACGGTTCTTTAAGATTTTTATGTTGTGAACAATTCTTGTATTTAACATATTTAGCTTGAACACATGTATAGATTGAACTATTGTAATAGCTAACTAGTGTTTATTGCAAAAGTATCACTGTATGATTTTCACAGTATCCTACAGCAGTTGCCCCTTTTATTACTTGGAAAATATATTTTTAGACAATTTCCTCTATGATTTTTGGTTACCTAAAACAGTTGTGAAAACACACTGCTTTATTCATAGTGCTTTTAGACTTGATGTCTTCCTTTTTTCTAAGTTAAAATGATTGCCTTGCTTCTATATTATAAATGTTACAGAACCATAAATGTGACACTCATGGGGAAAAAAGATCACTTGTGGTTCTGTATTTATTTGGGAAATATACCTTTTGTAGGATCACTTTTTTTCACCAACATGGCTAGATATTTGTGTATAAATTTTCCTCCTCACTGTGGTTTTCTTACCAAAATAAGGAAAGGCTGTGAATTTCTTGTCCCATCAGATCTGTATCTTTTTTGCTAAGTGAGGTTTTCTTCCCCAAGATGAAATATAGGGGTTCAGAGACAACTTACATAGTGAATTCTCTAGACAGCAGTAACATCCATTTCTACAGGGGCTGTAAGGATGGAATTAGTTATTTCTTTTTCCTTATTTAAAAGGATTGAACAATTATAAAACTGAGTAATACAAAGAAAAGTAAAACTTCTCAGTCAGGAGACACTGTGATTAACACTCTACAGCATATTATTTCATGTGGACTGGAATTTTCACATTTAAATGTGCCTTTATTACTGAGAGGGTCTCTGGAAGAGAAGAATTTTCAAGTCGTGTATAGCTTGCTCCATCTTTTGCAGCTTGTTGTGTAATATAGTCTTTAGCTTTATCACTTTCTCTGAAATAGTAGATATAGATGAGAATTAAACAAACATAATTCTTTCTTTTTCTCCTTCCAAGTGAAATTATGTAAGAATGAAATAATTAACACTTTATTTGTACTTGAACTGCCTGCTGTAGCAGATGTATGCATGTGCCCTAGAGCTGATCTTTATAGCTTGGATTTTGTTTTTCAGTCCCTGCCTCTTACCCCTTTCTCAGAGCAGGAAAGAAGCATAGCTTCAGGTTGGCCTGGCCTTCCTGAAGCGTTACAGAGCTGCTGCTCTAAGCAGTTTAGACAGAACTTGTTACTTAGAGTTTCTACATGTGTTGGTCTAACCTGGATAGACAAGTTGTGGTGTTAAGTGACCTTGTCACAGTGACCAGATCCTGTACTAAGGACAGGACAGCATTGATTGTACTGAGAACCAAGGGAATTAGACTCTGCAATGTCTGCTTATTGTTGTTTTGCCTTTTTAAGCAAATTTAATGCTGCATCAGCAGACATGTGTACTGAAGCTCTCTAGCTATCCTTGGGAACATAGACAGCATTAATAACCCAAGTTTCCTTTAACTATTTTGCCAGTTGATATCAAGTCACGTTTGGGGGAAAAAAGGTCTTTTGTGGCTCTGACAAAAGTTCTATTTATGTGTCCTTTTAGCCTTTGAGTCAATTAATACTGATTGAGTAGGCACTGGTTTTGGGATTGTGGCTGTAGGCTCACTGAAATACACTGAGATAAGCTCATTGTGTTCTGAATATGTAAGTATGTATTAATACTGGCCTGATTATGTCAGGATTATCAAAGATAGCATTTAAAATGAATTTAGTATGAGGAGTTAGGTATTTATTTTTTGAAATTCTAATTCTGAAAGAATTTATACTTGGATGACTGATTCTAAAATGAAACAAGCAGTTCAGGTAATTCATGTAACAAGCTTCTGTCTTGCGATACTAAATACTCTTCAATATCTTCTGGTTTTGTTTCCTTCTATGCTACTATTTTATCAGATCCATTAAGTTATACGGATATGGAATACTAAATTAGGAACAAAATACAAAATTCTCAATGTGATGATTTTTTTGTCTGATTTTTTTCATGAAAATTAAATGCATTAGGAATAGCGAATTCCTAGGAAATATTATTACTCAATACTCCGTGCTGTTATTTTAGTCATTCAAACTAAAGAATGCATTAATATCTCTAGCAAAAAACTTTTGCCAAGATTGTTTTATTGAATTATGAAGAAAGGATAACTTTGAGTTTTAAATGACACAGCAAAGAGGAGAAATTTCTGTTCTTACCTTGCTGCATAATCCCAATGCCCTTTTGAGAAACTACTTTTTTTTTTTTTTTTTTCTCCCCCGTTTTATTTTCCGGCTTCCTCAGCTGTAAAATGGGGGCTAGTGTTCACACTGTAGAAGAGACAGTAAGTGTTTTTTAACTTCCTCAGTTCATGGAAATGGTGGACTTGGAATAGATTGATGGGAATAACTTCATATGATTTAAGCAGAGTTAAATTAGCTTGCACATATTTTCAGTGTTGATATCCCCTCCCTCCTTTTGTATATAATTTCTGTGTCTCTGCTTGTTTAATTCAATCTTTCACTGATATTGATAAAGTTTTTGGGTTTTTGTTTTTCAATTCAATTCCTTCTGTATCTACTACACAGCTTTTTAAATGTAAGTTCTTTGCAATAATTCTAATGCAAATACCAGTCTAGTCATAGCAACATTCTAGAACCTGTTTCAGCACACTTCTACAGATTACATAGGATTCACATTTCTGTAAATTCTATTTGAATCTAATCCAAATAAGAAAGCACAGATAAAGATATTTGCCTACATTTCTTCAAGGAAGAAAATAGCCAGTCTAAAAAGGTTTCCCGATACATAAACAGAAAACAGCCCTGTCCATAGCAATCCTTTGTATTTAGTGGATTAAATTCAGTTTGACAGCTGGATATATGTACCAGTGTCTAGCCTATGGCCATGATCTAATAATCATAGATATGGTAAGAAGTCGTCTAAAAAGATTCAGTAATCAAGTGTTGTGGTTTTCTTTTTTTTTTTTTTTTTTTTTTTTTTTTTTTTTTTTTTTTTTTTTTTTGACAAAACCTACTCTGACTGAAACAAGAAATGAGGCTGTGTTAAATGTGACTACATTTGCTATTGTGCCTGAATTCTGATTAGTTAATAAATACCCTTTGGGATGCTGTAGACAGAACCCATGCTTTAACAGAGTTGGCAAAACTAATTGTGCTACAACAGTGTGCACCTTTAAGTTATGAAACAAATTTGATCTGACCAAATGATCATAAAGAACTTAGTTTCAAAACATTAATACCTCCTTTCCTTGAAGTGCTTTGTAAGTTGCTTGCTTCTTTTGTCATAAAAGTAGTTGTATACTATTAAATAGAGCCTTTTGTGAAGCACACAATACTTAAAATTCTGGTATGCAGGGGAAGTTTAAGAAGTACTGATGAGTAAAATACGTGTCAAAGGGGAAGACTTCAAGCACTACAGATATTTTGAAAACAAATACTTTACATGCTTACAGTGTGCTTTGGTCTCAGTTATTTTTGACTAACACCTACATTGTACATAATTATCCTTTAAGAGAAAAAACAATGCTTTGGCCCTTGAACAATCCTTTGTAAAGGTAAATTAAAATAGTGTATTTTGCTCAACTAGCATGTGATGACTTGTTTTAGATTTGGTTCTAGCTTTTGGGGAAAAAAAGCTGCTTTACATTCCATAAACCTCAGTAAAATCAATCAGTCTTGGATAAAAACAAGTTCTTCCAAAAACTGCAACTTTGTTCTCTCTTCTTTTACTTTAAATAGAATTTCTGATATAGCTAGCAGGAGCAGTGGTCTAGGAAACACTGAGGGCGGAGAGAGTATGAACTAATTGAAGGAATTAAACCTTCCTTTAGGAAAGTGAATTAACTGTTTGCCCCAATGTATAGGTTACATTTCAGCAACTTCTGAATGTGATACTTGTTGAGGTGCTGCTTTTTTTTTTTTTTTAATAATGCCTGTCTCATCTTTTTGTAGTGAAAGTGACTGGAGGTGCTTATTTTTAAACTTTGCAAGAACTTTTATGAGAAATAGGGTATTTGCCCTGAAGCTAGTTTTTGGGGAAACACTGGAGAAATCAGGAGGTAGAAGTACCTTCCAGGGAAGCCCAGAAGACTGATCTGGTTGAAATGGTTAGTGTGGGAAGGTTATTTGCTTTTTTCACGTGCCTGATGTGCAGGAATCTCTAGGGATTTTTACCACTTTATTTACTGTTAATGTGCAAGGTGTACATTTGATCCTTCCCTGTTCTGCTACTGTATGTAGATGTCTTCTCCGACTTGTTCTTGAAGAATATTTGTCTGAGTTAAGTGGTAATGGAGAGAATATGAAAGCAACTTCCGTGTTTATTTTGGCAGGGTTGCATTATCGAAAAACTCAGAACAAAGCTTGAGAGCATGAACATTTATAAAGAGTAGTGTTCCACTTTGAAGCTGAGAAATAGAGGATTGTACTATTCTGCCCTTAGCATTCTTCACGCAGATGGCCACGTCCATTCCCATGTGTGTACTACTGTCTGCTACCAGGCTTCTGTTACTGGTTTTGGTAGTTGGGGATGTCTTTGTTCTGGCCTTGATGATGAGTATTCTCAATTTCTGAATTAATTCTTTTTAATATGAACTTAGTTCTTAATTCCAAGGAAGAATAAAGATGAGCTGTTAAAGAGTGATTGTTTTTTGTAAGGTTGGTAGTGATGCTGCTTTTAATAGTAAGTATTAATGTCATAATGAAAATGTTCTTAATGAAATTGCTATTGGGTAGCACAGGGTAGATTTAAATTTATCTGGATGTTCAGCTGATGCTTAATTTTTTAGGGGTGTGTGTTGTTTGTTTGTTTTTTTTTTTTTGGTGATTTGCATTGTCCTAGACTTGCTTTCATCCAATAGTCATTAATAGTTAACTGCTTGTAGGTGCATGTGATTCTTCCAGGCATTTGTATAATATGAACCAAATGATTGCCAGTCCTGAAAGCTCTATTCTATGTTGTGTTTTTCACTTTCAGTTAAATCTTTCTAACATGTCTTGATGGACAAAAGGCCCAGGGACAGTTCAGTAACTTTCTCTTTCATTGCAGTTCCTGGTGCTGTGAGGTTTTGGGTTTTATTATTTATTTATGGATACAGTGGTGTCTTGCAGAAGTGTTATTTTTTGTGTGCATCTGCAAGAATTTATGATACACGGAGTGGTGTGGTCATAAATATTAAGAATAGTGTCTGTGTTCTGAAATATAATCTGTTTCACTTTTACTGTATGTGTATTCTTCCAGAATGTCTCAAATGAAGATTGTCCTAATCACCTTTGAGCAGTTTCAAATCTTTTTCCCTTTAAAAAAAATCACTTGTCTTAAAGTTTCTTCTCATATATGTTTTTGGAAATGTACAACTGAAAATGTAATTGAGAGGCACAGCAGTGTCTGCAATCACCCTTGAACCAGTGACAGGTTTAGTGTTTTAAGACTTTGCATTCTCATGGGGCAAGAAATAGGCTTTTAAATATGGTTTTAGCCTGCTTTTTTCTCAGAAGCCTCATGACTGATTGACTTTAAATGCAGAGAGATTAAAGAAAGATAACTGTTCGTTTCCAGCCCTTTTGGAAATGATCTTTGAAGTACACACATAATATATAGAACTAATTGGCATGCATCTGGAATTGCAGTGTTGAGAATGATACTGTTATTTCTTCTTAGGAAGTTTGTTGAACTTAGATAAAATTCAACAAGGTAGGGAATTACTTAATTTCTCAGAAGTCTGATACCTTTTATCTGAAAATCGTTGGCACCCTTATGATGAGAAACAAATGTGGTATCTGTATCTGTTGTGTTTGGGCTGTGACATTTTTTTTACAACCCCGCCCCCCTCCCCCCCCCCAAACAAAAAAAAAAAAAAACAAAAACAAAAAACAAAAGAAACACACGTCACCACTACCACTAACCAG
>JANIJG010000064.1:0-17721 GCA_024611175.1 Megaceryle torquata | reverse complement strand
CGTTTCTTTTCCCCTTTTTTTTTCCTCTTTTGTCTGTGGGGGGCCCCGAAATACTTTTTTTTCCCCTGAAATTTAAAAAAAAAAAAACCCCCCGAGGTGTGGGGGGGGGTTTTTGTTGGGTTCCCCCCCCCCCCCCCCCCCAGTGATGCTGAAAACATCGGGGACAAAGAAAAATCTAGTAAAGACCTAGCTAGAACAGTTAGCTCTTATTTCCTCCCATGTCTCATCAATAGCGTATTACCTCCCACCCTCCATATCTTTTTTTGTATGTCATATTTGCAAACACTAAGTTCGGACAGAACATTAGACTTAAAAAGGTTCCATGATTTAAGAGTGCTCATGAATTTGATTTCTAGACTTGTTCTAAGTACTACTTTTGTTGTTGAAGTATGTGTTCTCTGTGGAAGCACTGTGTATCATAGGGTTTTAGTTAACGTGAAATTCTGTAGGTTATCCATCCTTTTTTTATAGTATCCTTGATGCTTTGAGGATAAAGTACTTTAGATTCAGTTTGGAGGCCTCAGCTGCTGTTAACAAGGTGCTGTGATTGAGCTAATCAGCCCTGCTATGAACTGGCTTTGGTCTGGAAGCTTAACAGCCTTAACATTGCTGCAGTTACAGACTTCTAACTTCGGAGCCATTTTAAAAATGGCTTTGCATGGATATATTTTTTTTTTTAAACAGTTGGCATGCAAATAATAATGACACTGTTGTGATTTTAGTCAGTATTTTTCCTTAGGCAAAATTTTGAGTCTTATAGACCTATTTGAAGTACAGATGTTCCCTTCTATAATTTTTATATTTTCTGTTCATCAGAGAATTTATTATTAAGATTTAACAGTCTTGTAAACCTTTAGAGTTTGAGTGCAGGTTGTGGGTGTGAAGGAGATGTAATTGACTTTCAATAGAAAAAGTGTTAAGTACAACACTAGATCAATACAGGCACTGTATCAGATTCTTCTATTACTTGCCTGTAACTAGCATTATAGATAGCAATACTCTGGATTTAATCAAGTGCGGAGTATAGAGTTTTGGCTTCAAATGTACTTCATTCTTAATGGAAAATAAGATGAAGTGGTTTAGCTTCACCTGTATTTTTAGAATCTTTTGTAAACTACTAAAATCTGTTTTTACAATGAAAAAGTTAGGAACCTGTATTCTGTTGAAGTTCTGTAGAGGAGGCTGCGTTAGATTTTTAAGACTACTTAAAAACCTAATTAGTCCTGAGATAACTTAGACACTTCACAGATCTTAAGTCCTACCATGTGTGAACATTTTTAATAAAAGCATATATAGATTATTTATCCATGCTTTTCTTTTTTTTTGTGTATAATTTTTTTTAGTGTAATATTTTGTAGCTTTTGTTTGTTTGTTTTGTTATTTCTTGTTTCTCCCATACCAGGTTCAGCATTAAGATAATGACAGACTCTGAGTCCTTTAGGAAAATGAAAAATGGGCTAAAGATATCTTAAGGTTTGAAGTGTGTACAATGTTGTGGTTTCTTGATAATTGGTTAAGAATATATATCTTACTGAAGGCAAGTAATGCCCTGATGTTTAAATATTCAACAGTGAACTTAAATTTGAAGTCACTTCCTTCTACAATTTCATTTCTTGCTTTTTAAAAGAAAGTCCAAGCAAGGAACAGACTCCTAACAGCAATATGTATTTTCTAATGTAAAGTTGATATTGTAAAGAGTGCTATACATAGCTTTTTTTAAAGTCCAAATTTCATATATATATATATATACACCTAAGTGATGTGCATGTTTACTTCCTTTGTGTGACCTTTTAAATATAAGCTTTGCATCTTAAGATATGTGCAATTAAGTAGAACAGATTGCTACTGCAGATCTTTATACTTGAATTTTTACATTTCTTTCACTTGCTTCCTGCCAGGTGCCTTACTGCGTATTTGTTGAATTCACTGGGCTTTTGTTTCATTTGTAAAAATTCAATAAAATCCTTGTGTTGTTCTGACTGTCAGGGAAATCCCACATACATCTGTGGAATGGCCACACAGAGATACAAATGTTTAGTATAGCCCTTCAGTTATGTGAGCATACAGCATTTATTTGAATTCAGGTTTAGTTACGAGTTCTTTTCGGTTTACGAGTAATTTTCTTAAGTATGTGGACCAGTATTTTGTAAAAGGATATGCTCTGTATTTTTACTCGATGTGAACATTGTCGTGGAGCGGTAGGTGATATTTATTCTGAATTGCCCTACTACACATCTGAATCTTTAGAACATCTCTTGCATCTGGGAGGAAAGGTCGATGTTTTTCTTCTGAACCTATGCCAGTAATCTTTCACATAGTAATTGGGATGTGGAGAAACATTTGATGCCTTATTACCCTTTCACAAAGTGTGATCTACAAAACAAGTGATAATAGGTTGAAGGTAATAATATTCTTTGTGGTTGGAATAAAAGAAATACTTAGTCATGGCTGTCTTTTTCATGAAGGGAGAAACATTGTTCATTTTTGTTATTTTATGTATTTAACAGAAAGTGAGGAGTCTGTCTTCTGTTAAAATTATTTGATAATCCTTATAAATGTTAACATTTTATTTTCAGTGGCTGAGCAAGCTGGGCACTTACACAGATTTCATTGTATTGGAGTTTCAGAGGATGAAAACATAAAGTACAAAGTGAAGCAAAGTCTGAAAGCTGTTTGCCAGAGCTAAAAGCAGTAACACAAAAAGAGAGCTGAAGGCAGGATTTAAGGCGAACAAAGTTTAAACTTCTTTTTTTTTTTTTTTTTTTTTTCACCACCCAGAGAGGCAGTGTGTTTAAATTGGCTAGTTTTGGCACTGTTTAAGATTCTAAAATACAAAAGAGAAAATGGGATGATGTAATTTATAGAAGCAACTTATTTAGCACATGGAACCTGAGACTTCCTTTGGCTAAAATTTAAAATGTACTTGAAAATTTTTAAATAAAGATTCTTACTTTTTGTCTTTTGAACTACAGAAGAAACAGAGGGAAGGAAAATTCTTGGGTTTTGTTGCCATTTACTTCCAAGTAATTTACTCTAGCTAAACTTCTAGCAAGGGAATGATAAAGTATTATGTGTGAGTGTACTGGCAGTGCTGAACTTCTGGTAACCAGTTTCTCCCCTAATGCTGAACAGATTTGATATTTTAAAGATTTTAAGATGAAGCTTATTGGTGGTTGATGTAATTCAAACATGTATTCACATACTGGACTAATAGAGCTAGTAGTCCCAATGTAGACTGCAGGATTTTATGCATCACCACAGAGTGATGTAATTTTATGTTCTTTTTCTTTCCCCTGAAGAAATCACTGTATTTTAAAAATATAGCTAGCCTTACACCTAGTGAGTGCTTGAAAAGTGACGGGCTGGTTTCCCTGGCCTTTGACATAACCCTGACTTTGGCCTTGTCTGCTTGCTTCTTCCTTTTCTGCCAACTCTGGTGTTGTTCTGGCCAGGTAGTGAAATACTTCTGTGATCTAATCTAGCTGGCCAGAAACCAACAAGAGGGTTGTTTGTTTCTTGTTGTGGGTGTGGTGGTTGGTGCTGCGGTGTTTGTGTTTTGTGTTTGGGGTTTTTTTGTGTGTGTGTTTCTGTTTTGTTTTTTTGGGTTCTCTTTTCTCCTAGTTTCTTCCTGATGTTTTACTGCAGGACCCTACAAAACACAGATAGTCATGTGAAGGAGGAAGACATCTAGGCCAGCCTATGGGCAGTGAAGATAATGAACTGTTAAGGGAAGCAGGATGGCCTCCTTTGGGTGGCAGCCAGCCCTTGGTTGTTCATAGGCTTGTGTTTGCATACATAAAACTTGACTCAAGCTATTGTCTGGTAATGGTTCATGCATCAAAATCCCTTGTGAGTAGTTGGCAAATGTTGCTTGCCTGTTTGAAGGCTTGCTTTGCATGAGGAGATTTTGTACTGCTGTAGCTTGCACATGGGTCTGCTGGATACTGTGCTGGCAGGGCTGGTGGTGACCGGCTCCTTAGTGCTAGGGAATTGAAGGGGTTTAGTATCCTTATTCTTACTCATCTGTAGTATTAAACTTGGTATTTTTCTAAATTTTAAAGTTAAATCATTAGCTTCCGTGTTTTCATTAAATATCCCTAGAAATTTGTTCTTAATTTTAAGATTATAGGAATTAAGTTGTGAGACTGATGCTTTTGTAGGAGAGACTTCTAAAACATCTGGAGAGGAGGAATTAAAAAAAAATAAATTATTGGTTGCTACTTGCTTTTGGACTATAGACCATTCAAGGTAATGTATGGAAGTCTTTAATATTGTATAATTATTGTAGGAAGGATAATTACCAGGTAAGGGTACTTTTTCACCGCAGAAAGACTGTATATTGCACTTTAACAGCAACAGGTGTGTCAATTCCAACTGTAACACTGTTGGAGAATGAAGGCAATTTAAAATGGGATTACTCGAATATAAATTCCACTTCTAACTCTTCTGTCAAAGTTCTGCTTCTGAAGTGTGTATAGTTTCTAAATGCATTTTATTAAGACTGTTCTAGCTCGTGTAACACTTGTTACAAGAAAAGCATTGAAAACTCACGGCCATAAAATGTGTGATATTTAGGATTTAAGCCAAGGCAAAATGTTACTCAGTCCAATGAGACTATGTAGTATTAAATGAAAAGCTATCAGAAGAAATAGAAGAGCAGTGAAGTCTTCAAACAAGGGCTGTGTGTGTATCTTTCTTTTGATTCAGAAGCGAAGTTGGAGAATTCTCGACATCTTTGCTATCAAATGCAGATATTTCTAGACTCACTTCCACCAGACCTAGATCCTGCCATATTTAATAGTTATTTTCTGGAGTAGAAGAATAAGTTATTTTTTTAGTTAGTGTGATACTACTTTAAGTTCTTTATAGAATAGTTGGATTCTTCTGCTAAATTAGAAATATTAAACTGTTCTGATTATTCTTCAGCATTTAAATGCCACAGTGCTAAACAGGGAGTCTTGGCAATTCTGGAGTTAATTCTGTGTTGCTGATCCTCTAAAGGTGTAATTTTTTTCTTGGAAGGTAATCTCTCCAGACTTTCCAATCTTTAACAACATGGATATACTAGCAGAAGAATGGTAAAATGTGGATGATCCTGAAGTGCAGCAGAAATCAGTAGGTCAGCTAATACCTTTTTGTTATGAAGGAAGAAACTAGTGAATACAGGCATCAGGCAACTTACTACTTCAGTGAGCTGTGGTGAGACATCTCTGTTCAATGGGAGGAACAGCCTCCTTTTTAGTTAGAGGGGGAACACCCAGTGAGCTGAAACAAATGTTTTTGGGGTTGAAGGTAAACTAGACTCCCTCAGACTTCTCAGTTCCTGCAGCACTTCTACGTATTACTGCAAGGCCCATTAACATCAGGCAGCAGTCTTCCTTCCACCTCGTTTGTTGATGCAGGAGACTGAACTGTATCATATCAGCTTTCTAGCATAGTGGGCATGCCATCATTTGCTGCCACTCGCACTAAGAGCTGTCAACACAATGCCTGCCTGCCTGACTCAGCAGGCAGCTATCAGCCCAGACAGCAAGGAGCTGGATTCAATAGATATTTGGGCAGATATTTTGTATCTTGGAAGCTTAAAGACAGGGTTCTTTCCCTTGACAGAGAATGTCTCATTTTCTTACTTAGAAAATGAGGCTCAAAAATGCAAATAAAATCTCTGTCAAAGTAGCGGTTGCAAGAAACGTTTCAACGTTGAGGAAAGAAAGGTTTCTTGGGCTTTTTGTTTGTTTGGGTTTGTTGAGGTTTTTTTAAGGTGTCTGAGGGCCTTGCTGGCAGTACAGGCTGTGGCAGATCTCTGTCACTTGTTCAGACTGGATTCTGGCTATGCCTTTTGGAAGTAATGGAATTATTGACAACTGTTGGTTTTGGACCTCTGCGAAAGGAGAACATCTGGCAAGAGCTTTACTACATTCCAGCTAGCTTATGGAGGGGGAAGCACCAGTTAGTACAAAATGCTTAATGGGAAAAGTAATCCTTGATACTGCAGGCTAATGCTAACTTCCATCAGCTCAACTTCTTGACTATAAATGCAGGCAGAGATGCTTCTTGAAAGTTTCAATAGTTTAAACTTTTTTTTTTTTTCTCTATTGGAGGAAACCTATTCTGTCCCAGGCAGCATTTTACTGAGGGAATATTCTCTCTTTGCCTTGGACAAACCAGTGGGGTACTTCGTTGTGGTGGAGGGCGAATCTTGAAGCCCTAACCTTGAAAGAGCTTCTTTCTTGGATGAAAATGAAGTGTGGAGGGTTTCTTCTTGATTTTTGGCAAAAGAGGAGAGAGATGAGTGAGCCAGGTTGTAATAATTACCTACGTCAATATTTGCTATATTTGTTCTATTACTTTTTTACATGTAACTTAGAGCTAGCCTACCGCATCTCTGGCTTGGATGAACAGATGTGTGGTGCTTGCATCCATTAAGCATTCTTCCCTGTTTAAATACTGAACAGATACACCTTGTTTTTAGAGTTAAAAGATGATGTTTAATGCTGACATGCTTATATAATAGACACTTTCCCCAGCTGATTTGAAACAGCCAAAATTCTCTTACGAAGAATTTAGGTTCACACAACTCCTGATGTGCAACTTGTGTTTTGTTTGGTAATGAGAGCTCAGCCCTGTGGGTGAGTCTGTGCTCTTTACAACGAGCAATTGTAAGAAATCTTCTTTTTAAGGGCATGTTTGTCTAGAGGTAAACCTGAAAACATTTCAAACTTATTTGTATTCTACATGCTTTATGAAAACATTAGATGTGTTAGTGTATTGTCGTTTTTATGTGAGATACTATGCTGCTGTTAATAGATACACTTTCAATTTCAGTAGTGTCACCAAAAATCTGTTAAAGGGATACTATATACCTTAGCAAAGTATGGGTTTTCTTCCACCTGCTTTTAGGAAATGGTTTGGCTGAGATCTTCTGAAGATCATACTCAGACATCTGTGATCTTGACTGCATATCTGTAAATATCTTTGTTTCCAATCATAGACACGTAAGCATGGAATTGCACTGTCATTTCCTTGGCTATACTGTGTACTATACTTGCCCTTTCCCTTAAAGTTCAAAATCCTGTCTCACCCAGATGCAGGGGTTTTGTCCGATTTTACGTGAACTCGGAAATTCAAAATATGTGATGTTTCTCACAATTGTATTTTTTTCAGTTCTTTGTTTTTCCTCTGCTCTTAAACTGCTTGTTATGTCAGATCCTTTAATCAAAAGGTTTGAGTGTTAATTAATGCATTAATGATCTTCTAAATGTCAACAAAGTACTTTTAATTTGTTGCTATTGGATAATCTTAATTGTACGTGTATAAAGATTCATGACAGTCAACACCACCATGAAAGGATACTGAGCTCAGGTTGATCTTGGAGTTTGTTTTCAAAAGGGTCAATTTGCTGGACACCTTGTGATACAGTAAATGACTGAAAGCGCTTCTTTCATAACATTTTTAGACGTTAGAAAAGATGTCACGTTCACAGTGTTTTCTTTGCTCGTGAGAGTTGGCGCCTCAGTTACACTCTGTGTGACTCAGATTGTATTGTGTTCTGGTGCCTGAACTGGCAGTTTTCTGTACTGTTGTAATACAGTTGGTAACAGTAGCTGTTGACTGTGACGCTGTATTTGAGTATTTTTGGCCTGGTGTGTGCAGTCTTGTGACACTGGCCTTGATTTGGTGTATTTATAAATATATATATTTTGAAGTGTGTGGTTATATAAAGCTCTCGAGTCATGACTGAAGTAACCACAGGAGAATTTGCCAGTAGGATGGATTAATATGATAGCTAATATCATAGAGCAAAGCCTTGCTTGTTAGGGCTGTTCAGTCTGATACCTCCGGGTTCAATATAGACAGGAAAATAAGCAGCATGATGCAATTCAGTAGCAGTTTAAATGTGTGTGTGTTTGCATGTCAATAAAAGCTCTGGGTTGTATCCCTGCTAAAGGCTTCATCTCTAAGCCAGTTTGCTTTTATTCACATTAGTAATCAGGGAGGTTCAAAATATACTCTGTGTGCACACATGTAAATATTATTTATATATGGGATATAATACATAAAGATTAGCATTTAAATTTTTCTTTCAGAATGTTAACCTTAAATTGGGCAGCAGAATAATATTAAAGCTTGTATTAATAAAGGGATTTTTTTTTTCGTTTTTTTCAGAGGCAAAGAATAGCTTTACTGTGTAGTGCTCTGAGCACCTATGAATATTTGTAAGGAAATTTATTAAAAAAAACCCTCCCAAATTAGTTTAAATGTGATTTTTTTATCATTTTCATCATTAGTTTATGCTTGAACTGTCTGAATAAATGTACACAAATAACAAAAATACTACATGCAACATATTACATACACTATTGTAAATATTCTCTCCATTTTGAAATGTACTCGATGTACTTTATGGCAAGATGTGTAGCAGTGTGCAGTTTTCTTGTTTAGAACAGTGTGTGTGTGGGAAATGCCAGTTCTGATTTTATTTTGAGCAGGTAGTATTATGAAGTGTCGAGGTCATGCCAGGGCACCTGGTGTGGTAGGTGATGTGATTAGAGTCTAGGAAGCAGAGAATGAGGGAAGAGAAGGTAACTTTTGACATTTCCCTAAGAGCACTGCTATTACAGGAATTAATAACCTGATGTTGTTCTTAGGGGAATACATGGGCCTTATTACAAGGAATGAATAGGATTGTTTGTGAAATTAAGTTAAAAGTAGTAATTGCCATTTTTTAACAGCTGATTGTATTTAGGTAATGAGTGGAAACAAATCTAAAACATACTTGATAGTTATACAGGAACTGTATTACTGGTACTGACTTCTGATGTTAATAGATGCTGTTAAAACATATTAAATCGCGATCTTTTCTGATTTTCTTCTGACTCTATACAGTCTAAGTATTTCATTGCGTTGGAAAAAGTTGTTCTAAGTGTATGCCCCAAAGCTGTATCATGACCTGAGAAAATACTATTCTTGCAAATAATTTTCTGCATGAAAGTATAGATTTTAAACAGCTTTCCATAAAGAGAGAGGTCAATTTGCTAATATGTTTTAGGTTGCAACTATTTTTTAACACCTGCCAATGCTAAGCTTGGTCTAAGTTTTGGTTATTGCCCAGGCAAATTGTGTACTTGCTGTACGTTCCTCTTATTTGAATAATTTTGTTCTGCTGAAGCTTTAATTGTGATTGCATATTCTGGGGATAGAAATAACTTTGTATAGCACATCTTAGTGCCTATTCTTAAAATAATTTCCATAACAACTGGCACAGCAGATGTTTATTCTTTACTGTGTCAGATAATTGTGCTCTGGGATTCTCCAGGATAAACAATGTTTCAAAAATTAAAATTAATTTATTTACTACTAATAATAATCACTGTTGATATTTCGAACAGATCTTACCAACTGATCTTTGCAAATAAAAATGTTCAAGAGGAAGCTAGTGTTTTATGGGTAAATAATAAAGATAACTGATGCCTCCTCAGGGTGGCTTCAGTCCCCACAGTGCTTGTAAATGTCTGCCATTAGACATTGGTAGCTAACAACCTCAGCTCTCATGACTATAAACCTGACTGGACAGGTGAGGAAGGATCTTGAAACTAACAGCTAAGCCCAGGAGAAATCTCACTTTTAGACCACGTGATGGATGAACTGTTCAACCTGCAACCCCATGGCTCAGTACAGGGGAGGAGAGTGAGAAGCATCATGGGATTTAATAAAATTATCTCAGGAAGCTTCCTAAAGGAATTGTGGAGGCCAGAGTTTGTACCAGGCAACTGTGACTCAAAATAGTGTTTCTGTGACATATCCATAGCTCTTTTGATTAATTTTCTCTGGAGCAAGAGGTACAAAATGGGGGACTGCTCTGCCACTCACATTTGTGCCTCTAATAAGCAGTTCTGGTACTGGGGAGGCACTTTTTCCTTTCTGATCTGAAGGGATGGGGGGAACTTCACGTGCTGTAAGGCAGTTGGTACATTCTCCAAGAAACATTATTGGATTGAGATTAGAAGTGGGGTGATTTTTTGGGGTGGTTATTTTGTTCTGCTTTGTTTTTTCTCTTTTCTCTTTAGTTTTCTGTGCTTCAGGTACTTCTCCTTGCCTTTCCTTTGGAGGCAGGGGATGGGTGGAGAGTAAGCCCTCTACTTAGACACTTTGAAATGAAATTACTTTGTCTGTTACCTAATTATAACATTGCATCTGAATTTATCCCTGTGGCACTTTAGTGGCTACACTCTTGATAGTTTGCCTGAGTTTCATTTCTCTTCTCAATTTGACTAATGACCCCAGTTTTGTATATTTTAAGCCCACCACATGATGTCTGTTGTCAAAGTTGCTCATGGTTTTGACTGGTGTGTGTCTGTCTGTCCCTGTTCCCCCCCACTGCAGCCTCCGATAATAAAAGTGTGGAACTATATTCACTCTTTAATACTTTATCTGACTTGCAAATTGTTAGAGTATGAATTATTTTATTATGTTATTAAAAATATTGTCTGTTATGAGAAATATTTTTTATTTGGAATCAACAAGAAGAGGCTGAGTAGTAGTCTTAACTTTGAAAATTGAAATTTAAAATTTTGAATTCAGATAGTATTTCTCAATCAAATAATATTTCTCTTTGCATCCCCTTACTAGACAGTCTAGTCCTAAAATACAATTTTAGGTAATAATGTGTTTCATACTTCACAACAGACCTTTGCAATGTAGGATCTAATGGTAGGTTGTATTTTGCATCTTAGACACCCAAACAAATCAATCAGTGCTGTTACAATTTGTGCTCTAGGGTTTTTTTTGCAATTGATTTCAGTTGTTGAATCTTATCTGAAGGAATATCATTACTCTGAAACAAAATTGGATAAAGAAGTTATAAAAAACCACAAACCTCATACCTTGAGTACCTAGTATAACAATCTACAATATGATTTTTTTTTTTTTGGGTCAAATAATTTATTTGATCAAAATCGTAGCAGATGGTAACCCTATGAAGTATATTATCTTGTTTACACAGACATTAGAGCCTGTGTGTCTTAAATAAGTTTTAAATATGGTTCTTTGTTGTATATGAGCAAGACAACTTTCATTTTGGTTTGATTGTAAGATCCAATTTTTTTATTAGGTGAACATTTGGACCTATTTCTTCAGAATGAATATATATGTTGAAGTAATGAGGCAATGGGTTTCTTCTGCTTTTCTTCTAGAAGAGCTTTTTAGAATTCAGCGCATCCTTGTGACTGCTTGGCCCTATCTTCCTGAGCTGAGTGAGGAACACAGCCTTTCCTGTGGCCTGGCTGTGGTCCCAGATTTGGGCCGTGCTCTATCTGCACGGCTGGCTGAGGGCAGGGGAACATCCTGTTGGTCCTCTCTGGGACAGCAGTAGTAAGTGCAATGGAGGTGCTGTGTGAGCCAGACCAGCCCCAGACTGCTGGCTGACTCTGCTTGAACATAAAATCAAAGTTACTGAATCACTCCCTAATTAAACTATGGTGTATCTGCTATAGAAGTAGCCAATTTTGATTGAAAACTATGAATTCAGCTCATGAGTCATTTCAGTTACTTTCCATCTCAATGCCTACTAAAAAAAGGAAGTGGGTGTAGAACCTTGTTACACTTCTATCTGCCTGGCTGTACGTGTCTGTATTATGAGACCTTTATAACACACAGTTGTTGAATTTCCCCCTTTTTTGCATTTCTTAAACAGATTGAGGTACTGCAGCCTTTCTCTGTGCAGCATGGTTTTCAGTGCTCTGCTAATTCTCACAGCTTTCCTGTGCCCCTTAACATCTATGATGAATTAGTGGGTACTGGAATTGGATACCACACTTTACTGTGGAAGGGGTTACATGAAGGTGACGATCCCCCTAGTTCTTCCATTCTGTTTTGCGTTTCCCAAGAAAACGCTTGAACCCTTTTGATGACATGCTTGCTTTGAGACACTATTGAATTTGTTATCACAGATGATTCCCGTGTTCGTCGTTCTTGTGTGTTTTCCCCCCTTCAGGCTCTCTTCTTATCTGGGAGGTGTATCATCTGCTCCTGGCGCATTCGCACAGAGCTTCCTTCGGCTGTATGTGTTGTTTGGGCCCAGCCTGCTAGAGTTTGTCCATGTCTTTGTCTCTTGCAGCATTTGGTTGTTTTTCATCTATCACAGGTAGAAAAAACGAATTAGTTTACAAACCACAACAAATTTCCTGAGTGGTCTCATAGACACATACCTGATTTCCTGGTTGAGGGTTGTGCACTAGCTGGTTCTCTGTTTGTGTGGTGTGTGATATGTTGTTGAGGGTATCAGGGATGTCATTGTAAGTCAAATCCAGATATTAAGTGTCAGTTAAGTCAGCGTGCCAGTATTCTGTATGCAGTATATGAAATTCTTCCTAATAACCAGCTTCTAAACTGTGCATGTCCCTTGTGTGTAAATTCTGATTAAAGGCTACGTCTAGGTGCAGACCTGGTTTGGGCTTGTAAAAACCGCAAAATTAGTGCATGAAAAGCAAGAAAAAGACATTGGGGGGGTGGGTGGGGAAGAAGCATTGTAATAATCTAGCTGTAACTATTGTGCTTTTTTGGAAGAAAGAATTCTTTAAACTATTTAGAAAATAGGTTTCCTCTCCAGCTTATGCTGTTACATTTTGGTTTAGAGCAGTTTCTTCAAACAATTTATTTGCATAATTCAAGTGGCAGAATTAAAATACGAAAATTTTTAGCTTCACATGTGCTGATTTAGCAGAACCTTAACACAAGTCCTTATGTCCCACTGACTCAAATTTTTAAATGAATAACATGTTTTACTGATTAGGGGTTATGCATCTAAACACTTTATGCATAACCATTATGTACTGACATACTTCCTAAAGGGGTTGATATAATGTACTATGTCTTAGACTTTCTCAAAGACTTCATTTTGCAGTAGGATATTCTCCACCCCCCCCGCCATGTCCCTTTTGAAACTGAAGTGATGGGAGACTTGTTATGATAATCACTGGATTACTAGTATTGTTGTTGCTGGCAGAAAAGGGTCAGTTGTGCCAAAAGATTACTTTTGTCTTTGTCAGTGCCAGCCACGACTTTTTACTCAGCTCGTGGATCGGTTACAATGAAATAAAAACAGTTCTGTCAGCTGCAAAATGCAGTAAACTTCCCCAAACTGCTGGCTCAATATAGTGGTGGTTTTGCATTTTCAAAGAGTGTTCTCCAGCCTTGAGGATCTTTCCACAAAAGCTGTCTATAGTTTTCATCTGAGTGATTGTACTGTACTTGCAGTTTAACATGCCTTCTGCAAACTCTTTGTCAGAACAGTATTTTGTAGCTTCGTAAACCCCATTTCTTAAGGACATAATGATTGGAATACTGTTATTCCATAGGTATTTACAGTATTTCCTTGCATTTTATTTTGTGGTGTAGCCACTTACGAGATATATAGATGCAAATTTTATAGTTGCAATATAAAGTTAGGGTCTAGGATAATTGCATGCAGTAACTTGCACTCAGCTTTTACTTATAAATTGTGACATTATAAAGCTTCATCATTAGTTTATATTGTACATCACATTAAAAATTTATGCTCTGTATCAAAACTCTTCATGACAGAAGTTTGGGTGACAGGCAACTAGTGAGTTGTTTTGTAGGCCAAAGTGCATGCAAGGCTGAAATTTAGAATGGAAGTTTTCCACCAATTAGAAAAAAAAAAAAAGTATTGTGATACAGAAAATCAGGAACCTAATTACTCAAACAGTAACCTTGTCTTATATGAATGAATTTGCTAAAGGAGTTCAGGTGCATTAGTTGTTTTGGAATGTGATTTAACAATGGTTTGACCAATTAATTTTGAATAGAAACTGACTGGAGAAAGTGTTGGCAACAATATTTCTAATTGTTCACTAGATAACACACAGGATGTGTATTCGGATACTGAGCTTAAAGATCTCCCTGTATTTTCCCTCCCCTTTCTCCCTTGAGCTGCAACCTGGATTTGCATAAAGGGAACCGATTTTAAAAGAACCGTTGCAGAGTTTAAAAAAGATTCCTATTTTATTAGGGCAGACACCACAAGTGTCTGTGTTGGGTTTTTTGTGTGGGTGGTTTTTTGGGGTTGTTTTTTTATTTGTGTGTGGTTTGTTTTGTTTGGTTTTTTTAAACCATTGAAATACAATCAATCTGTCTTGCCTTTTCTCCCCTTACACTAAAATATCTCACATGTCTTATAGAGACTAAGTAGGGGTAATAATTTCACACATTTTACAATCCATAAGGAAGACACGAGAGCAAAGAGTAGATAACAAGTATATGTTTCACAGTATGTGCTGTAATATTCAGTGCTTAAAATGCAGGATAAATCAGGCTGTGCAAAAAGTAGACTAACACAGTTGTGCTTGTTTTGTTACTCATGCTAATTTCTCATGGATCGGGTAGGGCAGACAGTGCAGATTGATAAATCTTGACTTTTTATGTTCCCGTTTTCAGCAGCTGCAGGTGTCCAGATGAGTAGGTTGCATAGTAGCCACCTTCATTAACAAGGAAAGTGTTCATCTTAAATTTTGGTTTTAAAAATATTAAGTATGCAGACATGGATGAATTTGCTTTAAGTGTATGGAAGTGGATGAGTTTGCTTTTAAATTGCATTAGAGAACATTAGGCTTTTGCTATCTTTTTTCTTATAGGTCTGTATTTTTTTTTTAATTGCTAGGTATGGATGAGCGAACAGGTGCCACATCCTGGGGAACAAGCGGCCAGCCAAGTCCTTCATATGAATCTTCAAGGGTAAGGTTCCACATAATAATTCATAGTGAAAATTTATGGGAATGTACAATGAAAATCAGCAGATGATTTGGCAATGTTTTTGAAGGGTAATGTCCTTTAAGTACAGATTAGCATCTTTTATAAACTTTAATGACTTTAAGCTGCAATAGCAAATCAGATTTCTAAGGCTGAAAAATATATAGGCTAAGAATTTATGAAAGTAAACTGTGCGTAACTGTATACTTGAATGATGAGCATTCATTTTATTTACCTTGTGGTCAAAAGAAGATAGGAGTCGTGTTAATACTTGGGAGGAGATGGCAAAACATAGGGAATGCTTGCCTCTCCATTAACAGTAGCCAGCTGTAGTATGTGCTGTGTTGTGATGTTGGCGAGACTTCACTTTTAAATACCTCCCGTTCTTGTTGCAGCTTCATCCATACTGCTTATTGAGCTAAAGTTTTTTAATATTATCTAATATCCTAAACCAAAATTATTTTCAAAACACAACTCAGTGGTCAAGAGCAAGTTTTCCCCTTAGTAAATCACATTTTCTTTTATCTACTCATCATTGTTTGGTTTTTTTTAAAAATCAAATCTCTAAAAAGACAATGAGCTATGTACCTAATGAATTACTAGAAATACACAGCATAATTGATGGACCTGGTCTAGATAATCTGTTCTGATTTCATTACCCTTGAGTCAGAGAGTTGTTTGTTCTTGTATCTTTGCAGCTTTCTATTGCTGTGACATGAAGTGGGTAGGCTGTAAGGTCTTGTCCAGCTCACTGGATATTGTTAAAGCTTCTGTCTGACTTTGGAAGAAAGCATTAGAAAGACTTTTCGTGAAGTCCTAATTTTTCCTTGATCTTTGGTATATAAATTTTAACAAAAGGATAGACAAACTTTATGGGCTGTGGAAGTATCTTTGTGCAACATAGAAAATCGGCATTTAAAAAAAAAAATCTTGCATAATTTGAGGCATGAAGGCTGGCCTTTAGATGCCTTTTCTACATTTGAAATAGAATCTTACTTCGCAGCTTTCGGTAACTTGTTCTTCTTTGTTTTTTTGACACTCATTTACGATGTTGTTGATCAGTTTTAATCAATCATGAGTTAACCTGACCTAACTGGAATTTAAGCTTGTAATTCATTGGCTGCGTAGTTCTATTAATTGCATATTTTTTTAAATTAGAGGATAAGCCAGCTAACATGTCAGTAATGTCAAGTTAGGATGTCAAGGGTGCTGGTCTTTTTTTGTGTGTTTTGGTGGGTTTGTTTCTTTTTTTTTTTTTTTTTCCAGCTGTAACTGAAGGCTCCAACTAGGACACTTAAATATTGGTCAGGAATAAACACCTCCTCAAAATATATTCTCATACCTGAAAGTTGGTAATAAAGGCAGATGTTTGTGCTCTAACAGAGATTTGCCATAATTAGAATCACAGGAAGAAGTTGGTGCTATTTGGGTATATCACTAAGAAAAGCAAATGTAAATGTAGGTTTGTCTTGAGCCCTGTGGAAACTTCAGGAAAAAGGTGTTTAATACATGTACATATCAGATGTACCTCTACCTCTAGCAATTGTAACTTGCGCTTAAAATCGTTTGTATTTTTTTAAAAAAAGAGAGAAACAGGAAAAAATAAGTTTATCCTCCCCACAAACAATTCTTGCTGAATCATAATTTATGCTAGCACTATTTCAGCTAAAGCCAGTGGGACTCTAGCCAAGCTGAATATATTGTTAAGAGCTGATGAAATCTATCCCTTAATGCTATGGAAGTAGCCTCTGCTGGCTAAGTGCAGAGGATTTTTCTCGTGTGATAGTAATTAGAGATGGTAATGAGAGTTTTCTTGTTGTTTTAAATAAAATATGTTCATTTTAGTTTAAACTGGAACATACTGTTTTAATAGGTCTTTCTTACTTTATAATATATTTAGCTTGAATTATGCTTAATTTTAGAGAATTGGCAGTTAATGCTGTCTAATTTTTACACAAAGTTAGAGACTGAAAATGCTGACATGAAGGTTATTTCTCTACTCATCTTTGTGGCTGAATTTAGTTCAGGTTTACCTCTTCCTTGTCTCCCAAAACAGTGTTTTTTGTGCTTTGTCTCTCTCTCCTTTTTTTTTTTTTTTTTAATTCATTATTATTAATTAATTTGTTCCTGTAGTGTTGAGATAGTAAAGTTTTCTTCACTTTGATAGGAAATTACTTTTTGTCTAAAGGTAGCAGGAATTAAGGGGGGTGGAACCAAAACAATATTTCCAAATTCTAGTGAAAGATTATTAAAAGTTGCATATTTTTACAAATGTTTTCCTAAGCTAACTGTCTTTTTGGAAAACCTGCTAAATGATATAAATTTAAGAGCAATTCTCATGTTAGCATTAGAATGTCCATATAACTTCTCTATGGTCAGTTTAGCTGTAAGCTGTTGGCTTCACTGTCCTGAAGCAGTTCCTCATGGGATTACTGACCAGGTAGTGGGTGCTGGTAGTTTTAGATTTTCTTGGGAGCTTGGTGTGGTTGTGTTGTCTTGGGAAGCATTAGCCTCTGCTGCTAGACATTGAAAGATTACAAAACATGCATCTCCTTGGTTTTATGTCATATATCATCTTCATGCACTGAGGAGTAAGGAAGGCCTGTCCCACAGGCTCAGGGCAGATATTATGCAGAATGGATGTGAAGTGGCTATCCAAAGGAATTCGGAGGGTTTGGCCGATAAATAGAGATGTTGTCCAGGCCTTCAATACACCTAAAAATTTGATGAGAGGGGAAAAAAAAACCAACTGCATGAAGCAGCAAAGAATGTCTGCCTGAGATGTCACTTAAATGTCAACAGTTTTGTTTAATATGAATTTTAAAGAATTATTTTTTATTCCTGTGTTAAAAAAAAAAAAAAACACAACCAAAAAAACAAACCCAAAACAAAACAACACCCCCCCCCAAAAAAAAACCCAAAACAAACAAACAAACAAACAAAAAAAAAACAAAA
>JANIJG010000063.1:17047-27366 GCA_024611175.1 Megaceryle torquata | reverse complement strand
TTAACAGCCGTAGAGATGTGGTGCCTGGGGATATGGCTTAGTGGTGGACTTGGCAGAGTAAGGTTAATGGTTGGACTCGATGATCTTGAAGGTCTTTTCCAACCCAAATGATTCTATGATTTACTCTTTCATGTAAGGGTGCACAGCAAGGGATGCCTTATTTCCTTAAAAGGAGCACATCAACTAAGAGCAATTACTGCCAACAGAAATTCCAGTCTTTTCTTGCTAGAGCTCACTCACAGTAGGGTTAAAAGGCTTCCACAATTTCTGTTATCTCCTTCACTCCATTCATTTTATCTACTGCTACCAGCTTCTTCCTTCATTATACCTTATTCTACATTTACTTTTTAGATTTTACATTCTTATTCTCTGTTCAATTCCTCCTGAGTTATCTTCTCCCCTTTTTGGCCATTCTGATTTCCTTCTACATATTGATACCATCTTTTGATGCAGTCTGACCCAACTAATGTACCGTCGATTGACAATATATTTACAAACTCATAAAAAATTATTTGGCCTACTACACATCACTAGAGTGGTAACTTATTTGGGCACAGCATCTACTCAGGGCTAATAGCCAAGAAAATGCCAGTCTTTTCTCATATGTGATAAAAGAGAAGTGAAATAGGTAATGTATTCCTAAAAGTCTCTGATACAAAATAAAAGAAAGCAATCTGAATCCTATTAAAATATGAGATGAATAGAAACCAATAGTGGCTACAGGCTCACTTCATATTCAAATAATGCATTTAAAGCTTATGAAAAGAAAACTAAATGAGATAAATTAAAAAGCAACAAATAGACTGAGTAAAACTTCACATAGAAATGCATAGATGAATCAATCATCAGCTTCTGCTAATTATCACTAGACACCATCAGCACATGTGCTGTTTGAACAAACAGTAACTTTGTTGGTTGGTTGTTTTTTACAATACTGAAAGCCATATTCTCACAGGTTCAGGAGAGTGAGCAAGGGCATCACTCCACTTTCCACACAACTCAACCACCACCAAAGGAAGAAGCCAGTCTTGGACCCAGGAAAACGCTCGTGCCGGTTAGGAATATGTTCTTTGAAATCAGTGATCCAAACTCTCTCGGACAATAATTATAATCCCTTCTCCAACTGTAAATTTCATTGTACCACCCAATTGATGCATCTCCACCAGTCTCAAGACTTTACAGACCTAACAAAATTTGGAAATGGGAATGGTGTTCAGCTTGCTGTTCGCATCTTTCTCGTTGACAATTTTGCTTTAAACCCAGAGTTTCATGGGAGATAAGGATGCTCAGGTCCAACATTAAGTTGGCACTCAAATGCTGAACAATGAGGGGAAAAAAGCCAGTAACTATGCCTCTTTGTCTCTCCATATACAAATGGCTAGAAAGTACATGAATTTTTATTATCTTCCTCCTTCTACAGTACCTTTGTTACATCAAAAATTATTGAAAACTGAACCTTCAAGCTTGACTGCAGCATACAGACAGAAGGAAACATTCTATAGCATACTACAATGCAAACACCACGTAATGACAAAGCTCTTCCTGCAGTAAACGGAGAGTAGAAATGTAATACTAAAAGTAATAAAATAAATGTAGTAAAATAAATATAGTAAAATGCTGACCACAGATAAAAAAAAAATAAAATTGTGATAACACTCATGTTTCAGTAACTGTTGCAATATGTGATATATGGAATACATTCCAAAATTATTCAGGGATGTTAAATAGTAACAGCATAATTTCCAGTGTTTGTCATGTATTTACACACACTTCTGAAGTAACTTTTAATTCATAATACTGTTGAAGCCTCAGTTACTGAAGGGGAGGGAAAAAAAAAAAAATGAACAAGAATATATGTAATGGCCACAGGAACTCATCTTCATTGTAGAGAATTACAGAATTACACCTTGGTAATACTGCTCTGATATTGGTCCATGATGAAAACTCAAGGTTAGTTCACATATTAGTACACTTGCTGTTTAAACAAACAAACAAAACCCTACATAATTAAAAACCAAAAAATCTGAAACAACTGTCAGACCCACATGCATTAATCAGAACCAGGTTATGTAAGAATTCTGAACAAAAAGTATGTTCCCAAATTTCAGAACCAACTTGATTTTAGTGTCTACTTACTACCACATACCCTTCTCCTCTAAAGATGCGAATGTGAAGAAAATTAATCCCTCATCATCTGAGACAGTCTGTTTTTCTTACTTCCAACATCAGTCAGAATTTCTTATCTCCAACTACAGTTTTAAGCTATCAAGACAATTGTCTTAAAACTATAAGCCCTGAAGTGTTAAACAAACTGTCTAAAATGCACTAAAACTTACATTCAAGAGAAGAAATGTGTTCTTCAAGGTCCTCATACATTAGTTTCTCTGGTTTGTGGACATCACTGAAATCTTGTTTATCTGTTCCTTGATTATGAAGTCTGAAAGAATAAGGAAGAACACAAATAATTTTATCAATATAAATGCAAAACTGTTAAGCAGCTAGCGATCTGAGATTTAAATACAAGGATTACTCACATGCTTAGCAACTGGTTAACCAAACAGAAAAACCATGCAACCAAAATGCTGTAACTTTCTGACTCAGAAGTGTAGGTATTTAAATAATGGTCTCTGTCTTTGACCAAAAATCATCTCCATCTCTCTGACAGCCATCTCCCTGCAGCCTTTCCCCAAGGCCTATATAGGATATAACCATGCATGAAAACAAAATATACTCTCAGAAAGCATAAAAAACTGTAAGGAAGAATAATATATAATGAATTGTGACACTCAGTCAACTGACATTAAAAAAAAATTAAAAAAAAAAAGCCTTTTTAGGCTCTGTGTAACAGTCTAACAGTTTAAATCCCACTTCAATGTCATCTTAACAGATGCATTTGAAATGTGTTAGGATTAGATGTCTGGCAAAACATATATGCAGGGGGTAAAAATCTGGGTTGTACGAAAAATGGGGTTAGTGCCCTCGTTCTAAATCCCCATTTATCTCATCAGCAAGATAATGTGAAAGAACAATACCTCCCACGTGACCCAGAAACTAAACTCTGACCAGAACCAGAATAGCAAAAGGACCACAGGTCACTAATGAAATTCAGCAGCAGCACTTTATAAAGGAGCTTACTTCACACCAGCTGCTGCTCTTCACCACAGCGTAAATATGTTTGTGCTTACAATTTCTCAGGAATTCAGGTCTTTCATGGAGCAAAGGTGGAGAAAAAACAAAACATACCCTCCCAATGAGTCTTGTTCAATACAAAAATGTAAATCTGGGGACAAATAAATCTGCATTGCCAGGAAGACAGTTCAGTAACATCAGTGGGAAAAAATACCCTGTAAATTAAATATGACAGAGTAAATGGAATTTTGAGTTTTTAGAAGCCTACTTCATGTTTTTAGTCTCTCCTTCACAGAAAGGGTTAAGTGTTAAATAATTCTTACAGATGCACAGTTCAAGGACATGCATGGCACTCTCTCCAATACTGTGTCCTGTAACACTGTGATAAAAACCAGTCAATACTCTGCCTCAGATTCAGAACACTGAAGAGGTCTGCCTCATGAAGATGAATAAACGCATGTAATTCCATTTTTCAAAATTCATTCAATCATACAAATTTGGCAAGCAAACCCTGGACTGTACGTCATGTCAATATTCCATAACACAACACTGGTGTGACAAACAATACCAAATGATTAAATTGCACGAGTTACACTTAAAATCACCACTAAAACTTTTGAGCCTAAAACAACCCTCACAATCAGTTTCTTCAGCCCTAAACAAAAAAACAGATATGGTTTAGATAATAATTTGCCTTATAACTCTAGTCTTCCTGTCTGTGTTTATTGGCCTCCTTCATACCACTCATATCTTGCAACATAAATAAACAATGAGCTCCTGTAGTCACAGAAGCAATTGTTCTTCCCCACTGACAGAGTTCTAACTTGTAATGGCTTACTGGTGTTACAGCACTGTGTTTCCTTTTCAAAGAAGTTCCCATTGCCACTTAAAATCTACAAGCCATAAACTAAGTCCACAATGCACATCAATGATGTGGAATTTGCCTAATAATGAGAGCAAATAACTGGAAAAGCCCACACATGCATTTCTCAAATATTTTATGTAACAGAAAACAGTCCAAGGCACAAGACATTAAAAAATACTCAACAAAAAGAATGTTTTCTCTTTAAGAAAGCCTTGGGAAAGCAAGAAGTTCAAGAAAATTACTGGGACATCATACCCTTGCTTTCTCACAAGGAACTCAAGAAAGCAACTACAGCCCATAGCTGCCTGTTCTCTGCAGCACAACTTACACTGTTCATTCTTCAGACACCATGGACTCTACACCACCATTCAGAGAAGTACAGTCCCTTGCAATTTTAGAGCATTTTCACCTTAACATGCAGGTTAACATCCAAACTTCAGTTTGTGAAGTCTGTCACAGGAATACTGAGACATACTATAGAAAATGTGAATGAGCAGGTGAACAAGTGACAGGCACTTAGAGGAACTAACCTCACAGTCCCTACAAATCCCAACAGCTTCTTTTCAAGGCCAAAACCATAAAGGCTCTCGCAAATTCCAAATACACACAGAAGATCCTCTCTATATTAAATGCATATTGTGTACTTGATAAAAACAAAGAAAGCAAGCCCTACAAATGCCTGCTAGAGTTGTCACTGGACAAGCTGTCTTTCCTCAGCCATCAAATCTGGAATGATGGCTAGCAAGTTCAGGGCAATTCAAGTGTCTTTTCTTTGTAAAGAGATAGTGAAAATTAAACGTGAGCTTTTTCTGAAGACACCTCTTCAAGATTCTGTTTTGGAGAGTGGAGGCACCAGTGACTGTGAAGAACAGAGAAATTTCATACATGGAAACAGGAGATAAGAGACAGGAAAGAGAAGTAATTTTTATCCACCTTAATTTTGCCAAGTTATTATTTTGCTGAAAAGAGACCTTAAAACCAAAACAATAAAGAAGATAAAAAAGGAAAAGATAAAAAGTTCTGCTACCCATCCCATTCCCACAAATGAGACTAGAGATTCCTATACTGAAAACATTTATACAGGCACATGACCAAGCTCTTCAGAGAAAAAAACAATAAAAAAAAATTACCATCATAGCTTGTTAATGAATGAAGTGAGGAGGTACAACTGCCTTGTTTTAGATTCTCAAAAAGGCAGCAGAAATTATGCAGCTTCAATCAGCAAAAGCTCATCAGTCAGGTCACAGATGTGACAAATAGACACAGCAAGAGACATATGTTTGCTCAAGGAATTAGTGGCCTTTCTTTTTATTGAGGGTTTTTGTGGGTATCAAATATAACCTTGATAGTTTTTGAATGTCAGGCATATGCAAAAGGCCTGTTCTGGTATGGGAAAGATGAGAGATGATCATGACTTTGGGCAGGAATTTGTGATGAGCTTGTAGTTTTACTTTTTTCTTGAAAAAAATTCAAGTCATTGAATAAATGAAGTTTAGTCCTCTAAAGACCCAGCTTTGTCTTCTGAAATGAAGTTTGTTCTCAAATTAGTGTACAATGTCAGCAAGAGTTCTTGTTAGCCTTATCAGGATCACATTTATATGGATGGCACAAAAGCCTACTAAAGGGATCCAAACTGTCAAATCCCAAAAGGAGCTCATGACAGCAAACTGCTTAAAATACATCCACATTCAGGAAATTCATATGAGGGTGAGATGTCTGACAGGACTTTTGTAAATAAGACAGACCAAGGAATAGTTAATTGGTCACTGTTGTACCCTCGCATTCCCATTTGCAACACAGTTCAGACATTATTCTTACTCAAAAAAAAAAAGTACAGTCTAAAATTTTAAATTATCAATATGGTCCAAAATTATGGGACACCAGGAAGAGTCAGATATATCTTGGACTTATGCATACAGTCCTCAGCAATTTCAATAAATTATATTTTTTCATAGATATTATACATAGGCATGCAAGTCACTGGTTGTTTAACTCAGTTATTTTATGTAATAGATTTTACATTTTTAGGAAACTTTTAGAAAACATATTTTCTGAAATTAGTGATAGATGGAATATTTATTTGTTAACAATTAATCTTTCATTCAACTGCCTGAAAGCGGTCTACTGCATGAAGAAATACAATGCAAGAGAAAGTCTACACTGATACAACAGACTTCAAACACTGCAGAACCTGCGGCTCTCTTGAAATACAGGCCACCACACCACACCGTGCTTTCAAAAGTTTGTCAGAACACTGACGTGGGAAAAGTAGAAAAGCAAGGAAGGGCAAAAGCAAAAATTTATTGTTAAATCTAGAGCTATCTCTACAGAGATATCTACCAAAGTGGGAAAACCAACGACGTCAGTTAGCCTGACATGAGCCCAGGAACAACCTAAACTATCTATGACTTGTATCTGTCCAATGTGCCTTAGTGGTAACGGCAACCAAATGAACCACCTTCTATCTTCAGAGCCACACACTGGTTGAAGTAGCATAAACTGAAAGTGCTGAGAAGCACTTTAAACATTAATTAATATCCTTAAATGTAGAATTTGACTAAATTTTAGTGATATTTATCAGTTTGCTATATCTACATTAAAGCAAGATGCACTTAGGAAACCCCACATTTTCACTCTCTAGGTTTTTTTAGTCCTTTGCACTGTTCCACAGCAGTGGAGTTTTCAGGCTCTGGAGCTAGTGCTGCCATTACCATCTTCCCCAGCAAAGGCAATCTTTGGAATAACCTTTCGTCCTTGATCAACTACAACAGTGAAATGACATTATAGAACACTCTGTAATTCAATCAAGTTTTACTTTGTCATAGGACAAGACTTTTTTTTTTTTTTTTTTTTTTTTTAAAGCAAAACAAACCAAACCATTACACTCATCTGAAGTTTTAAATATTTCACTGCACAGAACTTTGCACTGTAAGGAAGTACAAATTTAACAGCGGTGAAAATGTCAAATCATATTTGACAAATGTGTCTGCATGTGGGAAGAGGGGGGTGTTTGTGGTTTTTATAATTAAGTTCTTCTTGAGGTATGATATTCAAGAATGGAAATCCTTATCCATCTTTAGAAAAGTTCTCAGAAAATTAATGGCTTACTTGAATTGTAAAAGCCGCTATCACAGTGAACAGTTAGATAAATGTTTCTTTATAAAGCAGGTTAAAAATGTTGCTTTGTAAACAATGTTACCTGATTTTCTGGCCATGACTGGATGGTGAAGAAGGAACAGATTCAGAAGATGAAAGTAGATGTGGCTTTGAAATAGGAGAAAGCACCTGGTCAACACTTTGCTGCGAAGAGGCAAGGTATGAGCCACTCATGTCTGCAGAATAAAAACCCCACAAATTGTATTAGTTAATTATTTGCTCTACGATTTCTCAGATAAAGCTGTTTTTTTACAACACATGCATAAGTGGACTGTGCACGCACCACCACTCTAGGGCAGTCACGATGCTTCAGAGTAAGGGTTGTCCCTGGATTTCCAGACAGCCCCCCTGCCTGTGCAACACAGATGGACATCCTCTAAAGAAGGTGAGGACTGACAGAATGGGACCCAGCAGTTATGCTGTACTCATGTATTAGCAGTACTAGTGCATGGTGAGAACCCACAGCCCACCCACGTACAATCTTTTATAACATAATTTGTCAAATGTTCACATGCAAAACAAATGGAGAAGAACAGCACATAGTACTTACTACCTGCAGCTCCCCAGTGTAACATACACTTCATGTCAGGACACAGGTGGCACACCAGGCAACTCATATGGTAATTTACTATAACCTACTACTTGAGAACATATCATCTAGCTGTGAAACAGTTTCCTACACTACATACCACTCAATTTCTGTAACACCTAAATTTCCTACAGCCCACCTCAGCCAACTCTTTTCCAAACTAAGTTGCCGTTCTTACATTCAACCTTCCCTCATGCAGAAGCTGATCATTATCTCTTTTTTTGTTACTATCTCTTTTTGTCATCCTATTAAATCCACTTTGAGCTAGGGTGACAAGAATTACATGATTCAAGAAGTAGATGTACTGCAGATTTGAAACAACTTTTTTTTTTTTAAATTTTCAATTCTCTTCTATTTTGCTTGCTTTTCTGAGTACTGCCTCTTTAATAAAAGCACAACAACAAAACAAACAACAACGTGATTATTAGACACTGTAAAATTAATAGTAAATTACAATTTTCCAGTCATGACCAAGCACTGATCCCCTCTACCCCACAACTGCTCATAAATATTTGATAAAGACATCACACCAAAAAAAGAACAAACAAGGGCAATTCTGGACCTTTTGGACAGGAAAGCTCCATTTAGGAGAGGCCACATGAGGTAGTCTTCTGCTGCATATGTTAACTACAATAGTTAAATGGTGGGACAGAACTACAGAGGAAGAGTTATTAAAACTAGCAAATTACAATTAACATTGCAAAGTAGTTATACTTCATAGCAACTTTTGAACAAAACTGTGCATATCAGAAGGTTACACCTGCAGTGAATTATACAGTGTAGTCTTCTCTTTAAAGCTACTTGAACTAAGTGTCTAGCCCCTGTCAACATACTTGTCCAGTATTGGTTTTATGAAGAAGGAATACTCCAAGCAGCTTCGATGTTTTATCTCTGACTTTTCCTGCCTCTTAACAAATAACAAAGGGGTAAAAGACTATCACTGCTAAATCATTCTCGTCCCATAGCACAAGAGGAACAATAAGTAAAACCCCAATATCACACCACATTAACAATCATGACTTACCATCTGAAATCTTCTTGCTACTGAGGTCTCTTTCTAATTTGGAAACAGGAGTAGAAGAAAGGCGTCTTGAAGACGACGGTCCTCTGTGTGGTGGCGTTAGGGGACTTTTAAAGACATCAACCTGCCCAGTTTTTTTGCTGTGTTTTTCCCCTCTTGGACTGCTCAGGGGGGAATGCTGGGAGCTGGGATTATCTTCTAGAAGGTCACGCTGGCTAGTCAAGGGGGGTCTACTAACAACGCATTGTAGAAGTAAAGGAGACTGCATCTTTTTCGACGTTCTGCTTGCAGCCGCATCCTGCATGACTCTGTGTTGGTAGTTCCTGTAGGCTTCTTCCAAATACTCTGCCTCTTTTTCTAGCTCTTTTATTCTAGCCCGGGTCTGTGCCATACACTCTAGGTCAGAATCTGGAGAAGCACTGCGTGGCTGTAACTGCTGACGATAGGCAGCTCTTGGCCCAGCATTCACCTTCATTGCATCGGCCACAACCTGATTCTTCAGGAACACACTATCCATGTAAATATCATGAGGTACAATTCTGTCACCAGTGAACTCGAGGACAGAGCGATCGACAAGCGAAGGCTTTGGATTCCGATACACTTCATTTTCCAGAGCTAAATGATAGCAAGAGAAAGTGAGTGACAGTGAGAGTGAGAGGAAAAGACCCACAATTGAACAGAAACAGTCAAGTATAGCACTTAGAATTAGCTCATATTTTGAGAATTTAATAGGCTGACTTAAATGTATTTCTAATGTAGCTCCATAGCTGCAAACTATCACTGAAATTATTTTTTAATCTATAATTCTTCCACATGAAACTATCTGAAGTATGCATACTATAATGTTCTTTCTTAAATTATGTTTAAATAAGTAAATAAATAAAATTAAATGTCACCACTTTGGAAACACTATACCAAATCATGCTGTTAAAGGGTGAAGGTCACAAGTCAGGGCACAAGTCTTAACAGTTTCCTTCTATTTATATCAAAAAACAAATTTGGAGACAAACAACATAGCACATAAATAGTAGGGGTTTTGTGGTTTTTTTTGTTTGTTGGTTTGGTTTTTTGTTTTGTTTTGTTTTGTTTGATTGTTTGTTTGTGTTGGGGTTTTTTTTTGTTTTGTTTTTAAAGAGTGTTTATCCAGAATTGTCAGTTAAATTCAATGTTTTCTGGTTTACACTTGTTTGCTTCCACAAGCCCAAAAGACCAACCTATAGGGCTGTACCTTTCTCAGCAAAATGACAACCTTGGTTTTATTCTACATAAATAGTTCTTCATTGACATCCTTATCTCTGATGGGAAAATAGAAGTTCCTGCAGTACTTTCAGTCATTTAATAAAATAGTTATTTGTATTTTAACACTGACAAATTTCCAATTCCAAATAGTACCAATACTTGTACCATATATGAAAATGTACATACTGGTCTACTGAGTAAAGTATTGCATACACTGAACTATGGTGTAGCATGTGCTGTATATAATCAGGCATTGGAACGGCCTGCCCAGAGAGGTGGTGAATTCACCATCCCTGGAGGTTTTTAAAAAGAGACTGGAC
>JANIJG010000063.1:0-11095 GCA_024611175.1 Megaceryle torquata | reverse complement strand
GTGGAGTCATCATCCCTGGAGGTGTTTAAAAAACGAGTGTACGCAGCACTTGAGGCTATGGTCTAGTGGATAGAGAGATGTTAGGATGAAGGTTGAACTTGATGATCATAGAGGTCCTTTCCAGTCCTAATGATTCTGTGATTCTAAATAAAAAAGAACAACCAAGACTAAAGAAGCAAACTATCCCTGAGTGTTAGCATTACACACTGTGTTGGTTTGCGTCTAAGGTTGGTTGGTTGGTTTTGTTTTTTTTTAAACACTTCAAAGCAAACATCTTGCTCCTTATCTCCGAAGCAATGATGCCCTGTTTTGGTTGGATGAGGAGGAACAGAAAAAAACCCTAAAATATCTTTTTTTTATGATGTAGCCCTGCTAATAAAGACAGTACACCACACTGCTCAAAAGTGCAAACCACACCTTCTGGGATATATAATCTACTGCAATGTCACGGAAGCAGCAACATCTCAAAGCATACTTTTCAGGAAAAAAAAAAAAAAAAAAGACAATAATACAATATTCTATATACCCTTCAGCAACTTACACTTCAAATGCCTCAATTCTTTGCTTCAGTTCCGCCTCTCTGGTCCTTATGGCTTCAATATCTTTCAGTAGACTTTGTCTCTGAGTGTATACTTCCTTTGCTTCTATCTGAAGCACAAAATATTATCTCTGGTTTTACTTTACACTTTATACAGGTTTCTACTGTTTAACATGTTTAAACTTTCAAGGATCTTCTTCAGGAATTGGTCTCATGAGAATAAATATTATTTATATAGTCATAACTTGAAGTAAGATCCAGAATTGATTGTAGGGTTGTTTTGTTTTGTCTTAATACCCTTTCTCCTTTTACTCTGAGTAAAAGGAAAGGCTTTGCTGCTGTATCTGGTGCAAAAAATAGAGCTGCTTGCCAAGCCATATTTCCTGGGCTATGCACAGGAAATTAAGTTATCTTAGTAAAAAGTTTTATTAGTAAAAGGTTAAATGACCTTCTGCTTTTACTGTAAATATACTTCAACCCAGTAGAGCTCCTGGTCTCTGTTAAAAGTGTCCCCAGGTAAATGAAGCACATATTTTTCAGTGAGTGCAGAAGCTGACATGAGCAACCAAATACTCATACACAATACTTGACAGATATGTTGATTTAGTTGTCTTTTATTTTTTTTTTAATTACTGAATTAATTTCATGCCCATAAAGAAGATTGAGAGCATACAATAGATGGTGTTCTTGTAAGCTTCTAAGGACATAACCATGAAAGAATTTCATGGCATAGTGATATAATGATTAATTTTCAGATTAGAAGGAGGTCAACAGTAGAGACTGGTATATAATAACCTATATAGAGACCTGTATGATTTTTTTTGTTGTTAACTAATACCACATGATCTCAGGCTGGTGAGGAAAAGAAACCAAACCAAACAAACAACCCCCCCAAAAAAACTCCCAAACAAACAAACACACATAAAATCACAAAACCCAAACCCCACCAGAACAACAAAAAAAACCAACCCAAACCAACCAACCAAAAAAAAAACAAACAAACAACACCACAGCAAAGCAAAGATGTGGCCAGCATGTGTGGATTATTATTATAAAAATTATTGTGTGCAGCAGTAAAAGTTATTACTCTGGGAAAACACCAGGACTTAGCAGCCAAAAGGAAAAACTCATCAACAAAAAAGTATTCAAATAAATGAAATGAGATCTAGCTTACAGTAAAGACAGTGGATATTAATAATACTCAACATATAATGACATACAGAAATGGCACATCCATACCATACAGACTATATATTCCACTTAGAGTCCTTCTAAGTAACTGAAATAATTTATACTGTAACTAAAAGCTATATTCAACTTTCTGTTAAAAAAAAAAAATCAAAAAAAAAAAATCTGTGATCTGAAGTTGTCAGTTATTAGGACAAATTTAAAAAGTATTTATTTCGTTTAAATCCTTCAATCCTGACTTGTAGAACTGCTCCTTTTCCAGCCAGCTCTACCTAGATATTTACCCCTATTCATTCTTGCATTTGTTAAATGCATTCCCTATTTATAAGGGTAAAAGTAAATTCAAAGCTTTCACTAATAAGCCAATTAAGACCTGAAGGTAAATCTCCCCAAGATAAAAGAACAGTTTAATTGACTCACTGAATTATTTCGTACTAGATTAATAAAAAAATATTTGGAACTTTACCTCTTGTTGCTTCTGAAGCCTCTCAATAGCATTCTTTTCACGAGAAATCAAGGCTTCAGACTTCGCTTGATGTGTCTTCTCTAATTCATGACGCAGCTCAGAGATTTCTTTCTGGGTCTGCACTTTCTCCTCCATTTTAATCTTTGCTATTTCAACTTCTTTAAAATGTTCTAGCTTTTACATAAAGGAAGAAGAGAGGGTTAAGTAGGGCCATCTTCAAATCGACAAAGACAATACCTCCTCAGACAATTCTAAATTTCACCTACAAATTCTTGTTAGGAAATGATAATACAATAAAAACAAAGTACTGTGATAAAAGTATCTTAGCAGTACATACTATTTTCACATCTCACATAGTTTTTATGCATCCACCTGGCATCCCAAAGCAAATCTTATATGAAAGTAATAGCTTTAGAAAAGAGAAAAACAGAGGCCTATGAAGAAAACACTCCAGGAGTGATACACCACTTGAATAGCCACATTCTTTAGTTCCTCCTCTTACACTGGCCCTGTTCTTGCTCCTTTTGTTAAGAACTAATTTTTACTGATGACACATGACAGAAGCAGATCCATCCTGAATCTCTCAGGGACAACATAAATTAATCTGGACACACACATAAAAAAGGGTTGAACATGTGAAAAAATGCAGAACATGTTACTTCACATAAAGAGGTCTTGGTTCACAGACTTCTTAGCACAACTGAAAAAAAAAAAAAGTCTTGGTTCACAGACTTCTTAGCACAACTGAAAAAAAGAGGAGATGCATACAAACAGTAAAGTATGTCTCTTGCAACTGCACAGTAAAATCATTGGGAACATGCCTCCATAAACCATGTGAAGTGCAATATACACAAGAACAAATGAGGTTATAATAAAAATTTTGAAGAAAATGGAAAGCAAGCATACAAGATAAAGAATGTGAGAAAAAATGAGAAAGAAAATAATGAAAATGATAGAAAAATTGTGAGATTGGAAAAAATAAAGTTAAAGAGAAGGTAAAAAAAAAACAGTGGGCACACAAATTGCATTAGAAACATCTTATAGTAATTCATGTCACATTAGTAAGGAAACTGCAAAGTTAATTGAATTTAGAAGTGATTTGTTTCTGGTTAAGATTCCATCCTCCTTTGTTACAACTGCTTTGGTTAAACTGAGACAAACTCAATGACACAGGAATTAATACATTTTACAGACTAAAAAGACAGTGCCTGTTGTGGAATAAAGACTAAATGAAAAAAAGAAGGTAAAATACATTGGCAGTTTTAACTCTCCATCCTTCTACTTGTCCAGCTGAATAAATATGACAACATTAATTTCCTCAAACTGTTTATATGCAGACAAGTGCCTATAAAAGCATCTAAGAATTCTGATTATCAGATTATAATTTTCATATTCAAATAAACTATTGATCTTGACAGAAATTCATTAAAATTCAATATTTAAATGAACTACAGCTAATTTACATTTTCCTATCCAAAAATCCTGAAACCCTGTTATTGACTGAAATTCCTGGGGAAAAAAACCCACAACATATTTAAATGAACTGTTTGTGCTCCATTTTTCAGACAAATGGATCATCAATTAATTATGTGACCAAAAAGTTTTAATTTTATTCCCAAAATGAAAGAAAATTATTGTCCTGGTTTGAGTGAGAACTAATTCTGTTCAGTGAGTTTACTTCTCAGCTCAGTTCTTCTGACTAACTGCACTGTCTGAAGGTAGCAGCCTGTTCTTCCAGGCAGTGTCTGCTGCCAGCAGTGATAACACCCCATGTTTAGAGTTAGGACCAAGGATTGGTGTGCAGACCAAGGCCACTGCTGGCTCTTGTGTACCACATTGGGGGGAGTGCAGAAAGTAAAAGACAGCACCTGTGGGGCATAGCAGACAGGACAGGTGACCTCAAACTGACCAGTGAGGTATTCCAGTCTACATACATCATGTTCAGTATAAAGCTGAGGGATCAGAAGGGTCAAACTCTCTTGGCTTGGCTCTTCTGGCTTCTTCTCACTTCTTTAATGGCCAGCATCAGAGAAGGACTCTGTCCATTCTGCCTTCGATCCTGATCTGTGTGTTCCTGAATCCAGCCCAGTTGCCATCCATTTCAGGGCCCAGTCTGGGACTCTCCCAGTGTCTGCTCCACAGCATCACTGGTGACTGTGACATAATTGCCATCAGGGAGGTTTGGGTTCGATACTGGTTTTATATATATTTGTATATATTCCATTGTCTATTATTATTTTTGTTTTCATTAAAGCTGTTCTAGTTTCCTTTTCTAATCACTAAGTCTCTCTCTCACTCCCCTTCTCTTCCCCTCTGGTGAGGGAGGGGGGGTTAATGCTGTTACAGGTGTAGTGGGATGCTCTGACCCTAAACCATGACAATTCTCCAAAAAAAGAAGTTTTCTTCAATAATAGAAGGAAACAAACAAACAAATTAAAAAAAAACCCAAACAACATCAAAAACCCCAGAAACAATTAATAATATAGTCTGTTATAATTTTAGTGTTTCTGTGTAATGTTTTGAAATATGTATTGTAAATTCTCATCAGTATTAAAAATTCATGTTTCTCTGTTGCTATGCATTATAACGAAATTCAAGCTTCAAAATTTTAACTGAGAAGGATATAGACTAAGCAGAGTAGATATTTCTCCATGAAACAAAATAATCAAAAAGCAAATAAAATTTACCAAATTAAGACAATTAAAAAAAACCCCCATCAAACAACAACCCCCCCCCCAAAAAAAAAAAAAGAAAAAAAGGCAAAAGTTATGTTACAAATTAACATCAGAATAAAAAGCTTAACATTCTGTGCACATTTAATAAAAAAAGGGGAATGGAAAATAGACACATCCTATCTCATCATGTAAACAATTGATATTGGATTAACTTAAGACTTTTGTGTTTGTTGTGACTCACTCTTAGAGCTTTTATTTCAATTTACCTTAAGTATTAAGTATTGCAACATGCAACGGCAAAATCAACAAATGCCACCCTCAAATTCAGTGACCAGAGTCTCACCTTTTGACACATTTCTGCTTGAAGCTGCTTCTCTACTTCTCTTCTATAGTCATGAAGTTTTACTTCTAAAGATTCATATTTCTGATGCTGGGGATAAGAGTCTGCAAACTGTTCATCAATCAGCTGAAGCTTCTCAGCTATAAAAAGAGTGAACACATTCATCATAATTTAAACAGTTACCACAGTTATCCTACCAAAGACTGCGTAGGAACCTGTCTCCCTGTAGGAAGCTCCTTAGTTTACCCAAGTAGCATTGTCATAGAAAGACCTGTGTGGTACAAAAAGAGAGGCAGCACAGAAATTACATTTATCACCTTTATGCCACACAACCTATACATAGGGGGAGGCACTTAGCTGTTTAGGCACTATTTGTGGTATTACATAGTCATTCATCCTCTTTATCATGGATGGACAATAATTTTCTTTTGCATGCAACTTTTAGGGTTTTTGTATTACTACTAGCATGCATATTATAATTACAGAATGCCCAGCCTATGTCCAACTTTCACTGAAATACTATCATAGAAAAAGAGGCTAGGCAAACATTCACAATTGTCTTTTCCAGAATGTATTTCAGCACATAACATTTAAGTCCACTTATAGCCCTTACCTAAATGTCCAAGAAAACACCTAGTGATAAAAAAACCAAAACCCCATAATGGGATTTTTGTCTTATACTAAGAAAGGTTAGAAAACCAATTTACTAGTGATAAGTATGACCTTTACTACTTATTATTTTAGGCTGTGTTTGAGTACATGATGAATGGATAACATTCATACAATTTATTAATCCATACCATTTACCAATATGAAAATATTTGGGAAGATTTCCTTGCAGAGGTTGCACTTACCAAGAGATCCTCTATAAGGAGGCACTGATGTTGTCTGAGTTTCTATGTCATGAGTTTCCTTACTTAGATGATGCTCTGTAAGCCTGATTAAAATCTGCATAAGAAAACCTATCAAGATCCAATATATTAGTTCTGATTTCATATCAAAACTGAATTTGAGATTCTAATTAATGAAGTCATTTTCACTGTACAAGAAAACCTATTTGATTTACTGAAAGAACTATTTAAGTAAAAATAAATACTTATAAACTATTAAGATTTATAAGAAGCATAATCCAATCCATCTCATTCTGTAAAAACTGTCCTTTTTCAACTCCTCCTTCCACCCATATATCTTTGATGTCCAAGGTTATTAGAGAGAGCAGATTATTATTACTTTAATTAAGAGATCATTAGGCAACAGGGGTTTTTGAAGATCAAGCTACTACAGGCTACACAATATTGCTGGGTTTCATCATGCAGACATAAGAGTTATTTCTTTATATAAACCAATGTAAAGTCAATTAAATCTTTAACTTGTTTTTAATGTACATTATGCTAGTTAATACAGTCAGTTACGAACACAACCCCAAATCTGATTTTGCCACAGTTAGTGTGAAAAGCTTCCAAAAAGCATTATATTTAATACCTGATTTTATTTTTTTTTTCATATTTCTAATGTTCAAGTAATTGATTTTGTAGGTGAAATGTCAACACTTAATCCACACCACAGATAGGAGTTGGATAACCCTGAAATATAATATCTGTCATTTTGGTGTACTGAGAGTGTCCAAAATCTGATGGAATCCACATTATTACATACCAACATACACTCAAGAAACTTGAATTTCTATTTCTCCCATCTTAACAAAAATGAAACTGACACAATTGTCCTTGTATGCATCATGCATAAACATCTTGTACCTTTATTTTCCTTCTGAGTTCCCAAAATCTGTAAGAAATAAAAGATATTTTAGCCAGTCTACTTCATGATAACTGTAATTTAAACTTATTTTCAAAATTGAAATAACTTTACCAGTGATCTGTAAAGACTGGATTTTGGATTGATCCTCATTAATTGAAGAAAATCTTGCATGGTCCACAGCTTTGGAGAAAAAAAAAATAAAGTGTTAGAAACAGTTGCCTAACTTAAAATACTTTCAAATATGTAACAGGCACTATTTTACAGTTGTAGAATGTTTTCCATTTGAGAAAGAGCTATTTATTGCCATGTAAAACCACTTTCAGAATCCATTTACTTATCTCCACTACCTAAGACATACAGCAGCCAGCATGTAGTTTCATGATCAGCTGAAGCTGTCAAAAGGTAGCTTTGTTTCCTTGCCACCATGGATACATGCTACGCTTGCTACTTGCTTCTTCTCTTAATTTATCATACAAATCAGATAAGTTCACTAACATAAATGATGACTAACTCTTCACCAGTCAAAAAATTCAGTTAGAAACAAATTCACCTTATCACATACCATACAAATGAAAGAGAAACAGGGGGCAAGGACTGCCCTTTTCAGCCACAGACTGTAATTAGAACACCTTAAACTGACCATGAACCACACTTTCAGGGAAATGAACAGCCAAAGAAGAAGTTAGATTTAATTGGAATCAGTTCCTCAAGTGCTCTGCCAGACGCCACATAGCCTCACAAATGGTCATGCCAGACCGCGGCTGAGCGTGAAGAAAGTGCACACTGAAGATAAAGCTTGTGTTATGTTTTTCCAAAGCAGCATAGTTAGCTTATTGCCTAATTAAAGTATTCATGAAAACGGCCCTGAATAACGAAACCTTTCACAGAGATGATCAGTAGCTGTACTTGTATTTTGCCATTACAAAATGTGTTGTGTTTTTTGGTTTTTGTTTGTTTGGTTTTGGGGGATTTTTTTGGTGGGTTCCCCCCCCCAGTTCTGTTGGAATGTGACCACCCCTAGAAATCAAAGCTCTCAGAAAAGCTAAATTACTGAATTTACCTTCTTCTTCTCTAATCCACTTTCTGGAAAGAAAACAGAAAGCGAATACTCATAGCCACATCTCTGTAGATGATCTGCCACCAAGCTGTTGGAGGCTGTGATCAAAAGTGAACTGTCATCACTTGGAACAGCCCGTGGCTGAAGTTCTCCACTTAAAATTGGGTGCATCAGTTCATGGATTAGCTGGTTTCGGAGCTGTGTCTGATACAAAAAAGACATTGTATTCTCAGTTTACATGTTATTCAAGGAGAGTTTTTGTTTTTCAAAATTCACAGGGAGTCTCATTTTACTTACACATGTTATAACCTACTTAAAAGAAATGGGCAAACTAACTTCAGGAAAATTTAGAAGAGTGCTTGGGACACCATGCCTTCCTTCAAAACACTCGTAACAATGGCTACAGTGACCTTTTTAACTTTGCCTCCAGATACAGCAAATGTAGGACTAAAATGAAGTATTGCTCTTGGACAAGAACTCTATACGCAAATTCTACTCCAGTACCCTTAGCTTAATTTTTAGATGACTGCTTTCCTGTTCTCTTGCTCTAGGAATCATAGAATCATTCCGGCTGGAAGAGACCTTCAAGATCATCAAGCCCAACCTTATTCCTAGCCAATCAAAACCACTACACCATGTCCCTAAACACAACATCTACCTGGCTCTTAAACACCTCCAAAGATGGGGACTCCACCACCTCCTTGGGCAGGCTATTCCAGTGCCTGAAAACCCTTCCCGTAAGGAAATTCTTCCTAATATTCAGCCTAAACCTCCCCATGCTCAACTTCAGGCCATTTTCTCTTGTTCTATCACTATCTTCAGTATCAGATTGTCCTGCCTACAAAGATATTCTTTTGCTTTCAAAAAAAAAAAGTTCCAGTGGATTTTCAAATCAGGCACCTAATGGGCAGACAAGCATAGAAAGTACATCCTGCAAGGCATGAACAAACTCATCTTGTCCACCACACCTTCCCCTGTTAAACTCTACTGCTAACAGATAAGTAGACCTCTAGATAAAAAACATTAATGTGTACTCATTTTTGAAATATATATACTTGGGTCTGCCTTAATAACACTAGGTTGATTTAATTCTCATTGTAGAGCTACAGCTTGTTGGGTTTATCTGCAAATATTCTTACTAGCTGGAAGAGTCTAGCCTAGTGGGAAAAAAAAGCTGATTATTGTTTCTTCACCTAACATGCAAATTCTGCCAAATTACTTGCACTCAGGTATCTGCAGATATGTCTGAAAGCATGGCTTAAAAGCCTGCCTGATGTAGCCACACTTACAGGAGTACTTGGAAAACTTGCTAGTCTTTGTCTGAGCCTCATAACAAGAAGCTGATAATGCCATTGCAAAAGCAGATGGGAAAATAAACAGGAAATTCATTGTCTTCAGTATCAATTATTTTATAGGGAAGCAGAAGAGTATTAATCAAAAAAGCCTACAGGCACTAATAAATAATTAAAAATGCAACTGAATTCTTATTTGCATTCTATGAGTTACAACAGAAAAAAAAAAGTAACTTAAAATCAGAACATCTTCCTGTAAAAGGAAAAAATAGTTTTCATTATATAATTATTCAAATTGTTTATAGTATACTAAAATATTACAACAGAAACAGTGTTTTGAGCTTTTAACAAAAGTGACAAAGCTGATGAGAGAATTAGCATGTTAGCAAAGGCAGGACAAAGTACTTACCAAAACTGAAGAGAGCCATATCATCAGACTAGCCTGATATTTTAGCATAGCTTTCATAAGAAATTAGGCTGACAATAGAAATTAAGACAACTGAAAAAAGTAGTTTCCTTATTAATTTCTGAAGTCGCCCAGTTTCAACCAACTTTGACAGAGATGATGTCTCAAAAACAACTGAGACTGGCAACCTCTTACACATCTCATGACAAAGTGCAAGTGGAAAACAGAGGGCTAAATCCACATCCCTCCTATGGGAAAGGAAGGCAGAAATCAATTGTTATACACTGGTGATTCAGCATACCTGTAGCTCCAGATCTGCTCTGCCTCTTACCAGCAGAGCAGATAAGCAGACCAGCAGTCAGATAAGACCACAAGAAAGCTGACAGTATTCTTATTAGAAGATGTAATCCGTAAGAATCCAAAAGAAAACCTTCAGAAACCCAAATGTATTAATTCTTCAGCTCAGAAAAGCTACAAAATCTTTCATATGGTGTATAATATTCTAGACAAAGAAAACGAAACAGGAAAACAGACTTAAATGTCACGGCACCTAACAGACTACTTCAGTCAAACAAGACAAGAAATGGTTCAAGCAGTGCAAGCTTGGTATGGAAATCAACGAGGGAGAAACAAGTTGTCCTGAACAGGGAATTCCTGGCCATAAGACTATCAGTGGTATTCTTAAGATATATATATATTGATTTTTTTTTTTTAACTTTAATGAATTTGACATAAAAACAAGAGCTGAAAAAATTTGCTGGTGACACAAAGATGCATATAGAAGTATAGAAAGACCAAGCTGTCATTAAAAAATGTAACCAGATGTTTAAAGCCTAGAAAAACTGAAACCACATGAAATACAACACTTCAGCATTTAAGGCCCAATAGTAATTTCTGCAAACACAAGAGATTTATTATTTGGAAAAAGCAAGATGTGGATGCATCAATCAAACAATGACTAGCAGTCCAAGTGTGATGTGCTTCAAAAAGAGATACATGCAGCCTTCCACAGACTTTCCTAGAAAAATATGGAAAAATTAAAACCATTCTAAGCCTTCCCTGGAAAGCTCACAACAGATGTGATCTACTTCCTTTGAAAAAAGGACTACAAAGTGATGCAGAGGACAGCTGGGGTAAGCAGCGAGACTACTGGAGCTTGACTTGGTTAGCATTATACAACAGAATGATGAAGAAAAGATATGAGTCCTGCCTATAAATCATCAAGCAGAGCAAGAGCTACTTAAACTGAAGTAGAGCTTCAGCACAAGAAAGAAAAAAAAAAAAAAAAAAAAAAAAAGGCCACAGCAAACATCAATAAACCCATTCAGATGAAACATCATAATTTATAACCATTTTATTCAACAGATTTTTGTTT
>JANIJG010000061.1:23959-46168 GCA_024611175.1 Megaceryle torquata | reverse complement strand
GTTGAGCAACACCAGGCGTCAGATAAAGTGGCGGACTGCGTCTGTGGGGGGGCGGGGGGGGGGGTGGGCGTGGGCGGTAATATCCTTTAAATAAGGATATTTAAACTCAAATTAAAGCGAGGAAATTAATGGAAGAGAGTGAACTGGGCCATAGTACTTCTTTCTGACAGCAAATGAGGGAGAGTGGTTTTGATTTTAGGTACTTTTTTTTTAATATCAGAGACATCTTTTCAGCAGATGGGATAGGTTTATTCAATGTGTAGGTGTCTAGGAACCTGTTACTGCTCAGAGGCATTAACTGTTGTACTTCATCAGTTTTATGGTGGCTATGGGAGATCAAGTCCTCCAAAGTCTGACAGCAGAAGACATGCTAAAGTGTGAATTTTATTGCTTCCACTAACTTCCTTGGTGGGCTTATAAGTTTTGAATGGATATTTTTAATGTAGTTTTGTTTGTTTCTTGTTTTTTGCTTTGTTGTTGTTTTGGGGTTTTTTTGTTTTTTTTGTTTCTTTTGTGTTATTTGGTTTTGGTTTGGTTTGGTTTTACTACAATAAACCCCAAACCTTTTCTTATCTAGATTACAAACCAAAATGCACAAACCCTATTAGACATTGTCAATCGGAGCCAAAGTGTTTCAAGTATTTATGGCTTGTCTGTGTAACATGCACTGTCTCAAACTGAACTGCCCTAAATTCACATAACGCAATTTTTTTGCAGTATTTTTAAAAGTAATTATTTTGGGAAAAAGTGTAATTGACAGGGATAGCAGATCTAAGTTTGGTGGAGGATGTTTCATATATAAAGAGGTTCATGTGCTTAACTTCACAATTTACATAGTGTTAGGAACACCTGTAAATGTCAAGCTCCATAGGAGTTCCACTTCAGACAAGAGGTTCTTCAATATGTTAAACACTGGAGCACAACACCCAATGACATATTGTCCTATAAAATTTATTTTTAGGGAAAGAAATAAGATGAAAGCATGAAAGTATTTAGACCAGAGAGTTGTTTTTTGTTTTTTGTTTTTTTTTTCTCTTGTGCTATTACTTATGCCTTCAGCTCACTTGTAATTTCAAAATGGCCAAACAGATTGTCAAGTTTTCTCCAGAGTTTTGTTTCCTAAACTGGGATGTGGCATGCCAAGTTTCAGTTTCAAGAGATCATTTTTCTCCTTTACCACTAACCAAGTTGTAAACTTACCAGAATGGAAGAAAAAAGTTTATAATGGAAATGTGGACACAACATTCAGAATAGTATTGCAAATGTGACACTCTGCTACAAATCGTGCTGTAAGATTTATAGTGTTTCCAATAATTTAAAAGCTATTTTCAGTCACAGCCAAGTCCTGCATAATACATGAACCTTGAAGGATTGTCCAACAAGCATTAGGTCCCTACACGTTTCAATTTCCCGCTTGATCTTTAAAAGACTAAAACCTCAGTCAACAGGTATGGTATCATAGCTACATGCTGGAATATTATTTTCACCTGATAGCTTTCTGTAAGTAGGTAATTCAATTTTACAGTGCTCCAAAACATCACCAAAGAGCTTCCTTATACAGTATCTCCAGCAACTGACTCCAAAAAAGTTGCACTAAACTTTAAAACTAAGTATTTTATTAAGGTAACTTTGTTTTCTTGCTGGTCTGCATGCAGTACATGACCTATAAAAGATCTTCTTAAATTATTGTAAAAGGTATTTTTCAACCCACTTTAAAAGGAATTTTTTTTTTTTAATTCTTTTCTTCTTTGGGACCAGAAATATCTAGAAAACTTTGCAGACAGGCACGTAATGTAACATATCACCAACAAGACATGGAAAAAGAGGATGATGTCCAGACCTCTGAGATGGGTCACATTTCAAGTTCAGGAAGATGGGGGATGTCTAGTCAGTGCTTGCTTGAGTAGGTGCTTGGGTAGGTAGGTTGTCTTTTCCTCCCTTGCATGGTACTCTACAGTAAATATACCCTATATATTTTGTCATGCCATGCCTTGGTGAAAAGTGGTGTTTGCTAGCTCTACCTGAAAAAAAACTATTAAAACTTTGCCATGGTGAGTGGCCTTTTTCCAGCATGGCAAAAAGATTTACATGAGTTTCAAGTCCATATGTGTTACGATCTTGTCCTTTAAAATATATTAATAACATCTTGTTAAATTTACAACAAACTCAATAGGAGGACAATGTGTAATTTGTTCACCCTCCTTTCATCCCTCAGACTAATTATGGTTGCCTCCCTCTTCCTCCAGACCGAGGAACTGTTCAAGTCCTTTAGGAAGGATTTAAATTGCCCCATATTGGACGAAAAGCCCAACCCAGACCCCCGAGGACAGCGTGAGGGCCCCCCGGGAGGCAGCGGTGACCACTTCCCCTCAGGCCACTTTCCCGCCCAACGCGCCCCGCAACGGCCACCCGCGCGCCCCGTCCCTCAGCCCCAAACCACCGCCGCCGCGGGGACGCATCTTCCCCCAAACTTTATTGCCTTTCCCCCCCTTTTTCTCTCTCTTTTTTTTTCCTTTTTTTTTTTTTTTTCCTTTTTTCCCTTTTTTTTTTTTCTTTTTTCTTTTTCTTTTTTTTTTTTTTTTTAAGGGAGAAAGGTGGGGGGAGCTCAATTTCCCACTTGCCAACAGCAGATAAAAAAGTGGGGAGGGACCTCTTCTGTCACAGCCTATGTAGATTAACCTTTCAATTAGCTGTTATCAGGTCCTGTGTCTTAGCACCAGTCCTCGCAATCTGCGTCCGCTCGGCATCGGGAAGGCTGGCGGTCTGGGGTGGGTTTCTGTTTTAATTTTTAAATTAATGATAATTGTTCGTGTAGTTCCCCTCCCCCGCCGTGAGCTGAACGCTTGTGTCTGATCTGCCCGTCCACCTTTTAGTATTTTGGAGTGAGAAGAGGAGCCCCGCGGAGGAGGAGGGGAGACAAGGTATTCTCTCCGTATTCATCTTCTTTTTTTCCCCTCTTGCGAAGGGGCTTAGAGAAGGTAACTGGTGTAATCAATCCGCTGGCTGGGGATTCCCTCCACCCCCTCCCCGGCTCGTCTGGCTCTCCTGGCTGGGTCTCTTCAGTGTGTATGTGTTTGGGGAAGGGGGTGGGAGGAGGTTGTGTTGTTGTTGTGTTCCTGGCTCTGGTTGCAGCCAGGAGAGAGAGCGAGCGAGCGAGAGACAGAGAAGGAGAGAGCGAGCGAGAGAGAGAGAGGAGCCGCGATCGCGTTTCAGGGGCAGCACATTCCGCAGGAACCGCTGCTGCAGAAACACACACAGGCAGAGAAAGGAGGTCATTGCAAGCAAAGGGGGGAAACCTGCATCGGAGGTTAGATTCCCAGGAGTTTATGTGGGGTATAATAGGGAGCATGCAACGGGTTTTGTTTTGCGTTGGGTGACAGGCTGCAATTTGCCGTAATAACCCCCCTTTCCCCTCCCCTCTCTCAGTGCAAGGAGCTTGTCACTAGGCTGGGTACTTTTTTTTTTTTTTTTTTTTCCTTTGCATTGGAGGCTGATGCACGTGTTTGCAGACACTTGTGCTTGGTAAATGCATTGCAATGCTCTGCGTTTTGCAGGGGAGGGGGAGCAACAGCAGCAGAAGGTGATGGCTGGGTTGGATGGGGTGGGGAGAGGGGGAATGGAGTGGCGGAGGGAGGCAGGGGATGGCTGAGGTTTTTTTGTGTTGCATGCTTCCCACCCTGTCTTTCTGAGGCGGCAATTGTTCCTTCGTAGACGGGGTGACACAGAAGTCCCTGTGCTTCGCATGGCGAAACTTGCAAGGACCTGCATGTGGCTGTAGATCTGGGAATCATTGTCGCCGTCCCCGTTCCCACCCCCTCCTCCCCTCCCTCGGCGGTGCGGGGTGTGTGTGCGCGCGCGATAAGCGGCTGCCAGTGCCAGGCACCTTGGGAGGGTTGTGCTGGGAGCGTGCTGTTCCATCTCGCCCGCCCGGGCCACTGCTAGGAAGAGGCACGCGCGTGACGCTCAATATTTAAGGCTGCTTATTAGTGTGTGTCGCGCGCCCGCCCGCCCTGCCGGGCTGGTTCCGGCGGCCGCCGCCGGTGTCTCTTGCTCGCGATCACCCTCTCGAACAAACTTCAGGAGCGGGTGGGGCGGTGGCGTGTGGGGGAGGGTAGCGAGGCCGGGGGTTCGGAGGGACGGCAGGGGTAGCCAACGGGAGGGCGGGCTTGTGAGAATTCTCTCCTTCGCTTGAGGCGGGTGACCAATCGGTAGCGTGCGAGGCCCAGCGATGGGGCGGGCCAGGCTGTGGCGGGCGGGCGGGCCCTGAGCGTGTGTGGCGGTGGTGGCAGCCAATGGCGGTCTTCAGCCCCGCCCTTCTTCGCAGGGAGGAGGGGTTGCGCGTGGAGGGAAGGGGCGTTCCTCGTGATTGACACGCCCCGCTTTCCAATGGGAGAAACAGGCTGGTTGCTGGGCGGAATAGGGCCGGTGTAGGTGGTTGATGGACACGGGCCCGCGGCCTGTGAGCGTGGAACGGCGTGCGCAGGACGGCCCAATGGCGGGCGCCGGTGGGCGGGACGCGGGGGGTAGGTAAGGTTTTAATGAGACTCCATTGGGCTGTAATCAGTGTCATGTCGGATTCACGTTAAGTACAACAGGGCGAAACAAAATGGCGGCGTAGGTGAGGCGAGCCGAGTCGCGGCGGTAGGGGGAGTCGCGGCGGCCGCCGGCAGGGGGGCAGCGCAGCAGCGGGGGCAGCCGCCTCGGCGCAGCTTGGCAGCGGGAGCAGGGGAAGAGCCGGCAGCAGGGGGAGCCGCTGCGGCGCCTGGAGGAGGCTCCTCCCCCCGCGGCCCCGGTCCCGCGGAGGTGAGTGGTACCGGGGAGAGGGAGGGGAGGCCTCTCAGCCAGCCTCCCGCGGGCGCGGCGCGGGGGCCGGTGCGGTCGCTGCCCTCGGCACCGCCCGCCCGCCACCCCTGTGGGGTGAATGCAGGTGCACACTGTCGCCGTCCTCTCCCGGCTGTGCTGTACTGCCCTGCGGGGTCGCCGTGCCCTGAGGAGCAGAACCCGCGGGCTTGGGGTTTCTGCCTTTGCAATGAGAAATCCCGGAGTAAGGCTTGGAGGGTTCAAAAGCCAGCCCCGGCTCGGCCCCTGTCAAATACAACAACGCCTTGGCACTAGGCGTTGCAAATCTTTATGTCTTGAGTATACTGCAAAGATATTCAGTAAGTTGGGGAGGGGTATATTCGGTCCTCTAAAGGCACGTCTCGGAATTGATGTTCACGTCGTATTTTCTTTGCCCGGACCTCATCTTTAGCGTTCTGTCACTGAGCATTGAAAATAGCCCACTCTGCAAGTTAAATGCTGGCAGTGAATACTATCTTCCCATGCTCCCTGATGTTCTCTAGTGCTGTACTGTGAAGTGCTGAGAACTTCCATGGAAGAGGGTGGGAAGGGTGAATTTGGGTGATTTTGCCAGTATCGTACCGCTGATGCTGTTTCCACTGGTGGTGTTTTACTGCTGTCATGTTGCGAGTTGTTTTTAGCATAAGATTTTAAACTAGCCTTTGGGATATCAGAGTGCAAGCACTTGATCAGTTTGTTTCACTTGGACCCCTCGTAATTCCCCACACCCTCAACTCTTTTGATGTAGTTTCGAAGTTGCTGTAATGTGTCCTCATGTGTCTGCTGAAGGCATGTGCAAGTGTCATTGCCTTTCCGTATTATAATTGAAAACTGTATGTTGTATAAAGGATAATACAGTAGCTTAATGAACTGAGTAATTCTAAGAGTGTCACGTGTGCTGGGAGTCCTTGCCAGGATCTGCTTTCTCTCTCTCTGTCTCTTTATGCATGCATGTATTTTGCAATGGGGAAACAAGTATCTTGCTTTTCTTCGTCATTAATTGAGATGGGGGTGGAATACAGAGATGATTAGCTGCAGAATTGTAAGTAATGGCTTGAAGGAAAGAAAAATGGCAAAAAAGGTTACTGAATGCAATGGTAGTCTTCTTTTCTTCCTACTCTGCTGCAATCCTTACCTGACCCTGCTGCTGCAGCAGAGAGCTGGCCTAGTGCTGCTGCTTCTGAGTGTGTGCAGAGCAGGTAGGAGGGAACATAATGAAATTGTGCTTCATAGGTCACCGGCAGGTTGCACAAGTTGCTGTCATCTCCTTTCCACCTCATGCCGTTTGGTGGAGGTTTTTTTGTGTGTGTTTGGTTTTTTTGTGGGTGTTTTTTTGTTTTGGTTTTTTTGTTTTTTTTTTCTTTTTTGGTAGCTGTGTTAAACAGTTAAAAAAAAAACCCGTGTTTGCCTTTAAGACAGCTAAAGGCATTTTTTCATTAATTTCTCCAAGTAAAGAATTTAGATTGTATTTTGTGACATGCTTTTTGATACTCGTGTAATAACTTTTAGTTTTGTTTCTTGGGGGGCAGAAGCATAGCTAATTTTTTTCTTTCTGTCTACATAGTTTGTTTTCACAATTGGGATCCATTGGAAATAATTCCAGATACTAGTACAGTTTAAAAAAGACCTTATTACAGGATTATTGGATTACTGATGACACCTAAGATTGTCATGTTCAGTCAGTGCATTCTTTAATTAGTATCAACTGTACAATAGGTTTGTGCTTTATGAAGGATATATTTGCATTAATTCTAAATCCCAAACTGCAATTTTGAATCTTCTTTGTATTTATCTGATAATTTATGGCTTGGGTAAAGGGGCAAACCTTGACTAGAGATGGCTTTTCATGTTTGAAAGGTAATGGATTATTTTTAACCCTCTGAATGCTTATGTTCCACAGCTTTTCAGTAGCAGACTAGTTAAGAGACTTGGTCAGTAATACAGTGCAATGAAACTTCCCCAAATGTTGTTATTTTCAAAATAAGATGCCATAGAGTGGAGAAGCTGAAATGTGACATAGGAAATAGAAAAAGCTTAATGACTGCTGTCGTAAAACTTGGAAGTGCTCATGTGCACTGAACAGTCTGGAAAATGTAATCTGTGATTGCAGGGTTACTGTTGAGGGTTTGATTAAAAGTTATTTAATTACAAGGAGAGGAAAATGAATAAATAGACATGAGTAGCTGCTACTAATTTATAATAACTAAAAAGTGGCATTTTCTCAAAATCTGTTTGGGCAAGTATCACACTTTTTATATTAAATAATGTATGACCACCTTTTTGTGGTTTTGGTGAAATCAAGTTCTAAACTTAGAAACCTAAATGTCATTTTGAATCTATCTGCATCCTCTTATGTTGAATCTGGAAAGTTGGTTTCTAAAGCCATTTGGTTTTTTCTTTATCAAATCACTCAGCGTGTGTATGTATATATCGGTATTGCCAATCTTGGATTAACCTGTCTTAATTTATGGAAGACCTCTTTAACTACAGCTACAGGTTCGCTGAGCTGAATTATATTGTTGACAAAGATGCTTGTTATTAAGAGGTTATTCAGAATCTTGCATGTGGTAGACCTTCTCATATCGGTTTGGGAGGTCAGGGTTACTTGAAGTAGCAACATGCAGTCTAAGTTGCAGAATAACAGAGGCTGGTAGGTTGTGTTAAAATAATTCCAAGGTTGGATTGGAATAGCTTTGCATGATTTCCTGAGGCAGATTGAATTTAGTTTCTGTTGGAATGTGTGAATTTAAGATGTCTTGATTTTCCTCTTGAAATATCCTGTCTTGTGTGTTGGAAACTCTGTGCTCCTGCTGATGCACTCAACTAGTGTTGATTTAGTAGGCGCTAGTGTGCAGGAGGCTGCATTACACATGGGGAGTTTTAAGTAAATAAGTAAAAATGTAGTTGTGAATGTATATTGCTGTGAAATTCCTGTACCAAGCAGCAGACTTTACATGAAGATAGAGATTTAAACTCAACTTTTGCCACAGTCACCAGCCAATAAAAATTCCTGTAACCCACAAGTTACAGTATTTATACTGAAATGTTCTTCAGTGTCCAGGTGCTTTGAACAGACCCTGTACTGTGTGTTCTGGAATTTAATGGAAGTGATGTGGTTGCTTGTATGAAATTTAATACACCAGTACTGCAGTAAGTTTAAAAATGAGGCAAGTACGACTGACTCAGCAAATGCAGTCTTCAGCATTTAATTTAAGTACTGACTATCTTTATGAAGACTTGTAGTAGAACAGCCCAACTAAGTAACTTCTAAACTTAAAAGTAGCTTTCTAGTAACCTGGGGCTTTGTACGTAGCTACAGAGGACTTCCAGATCTATAAGCAAATTGTGTAAAATAGTCCGAGTGAGTCCAATTTATATATATATATAGAGAGAGAGAGTTCTGCTTTGGTTTATTACTGTATTTGCAGTGTCAGAGTTGTGAGAATTTGTAGGATTCATAATACCATGGAAACTTTTTTTTTTCTCGGTATTTGTCTGTATTTTGCTGCTATGGTGTTATTGAAATTATCTGAAAACAGTTAATATAAACAATGCTGTTAGGGAAAGAATGGCTTTTGCTAGCTGAATTAAATTAAAATGAATGTTTACAGAACAAGTGATTGTTTTATTACAAGTACTGGAAATAAACAAAACTGTTATCAAATATAGCTTGCATGAGTACTGACTGGAAACAAGAAAGAATCCAGTCTACGTAGATTGCTAGGGTTCAGTAGGAGAGCCAATTAAACATTCCAGCCCTGTATTTGATTCAGGAATGTGTCTTTTCATTCTGGCAGTCAGCTGAACTTCCGTATTTGTAAATCTGAAAATGCTTATGCTTCGGTCAAACCTGAAGAATGACGAATTCATAAAGTGAATTGATACTTCTACTATTTGGGTATAGAAGAATTTTACATTCACCAATAACCAGCTGCTCTCTTGTGTAGGTATAATAATGTATAAAACATGATCTGGAGTTTATATTGAAAGAGCTTTTTGAGGGAGGTAGAGGGAAGTTAAGGTATGGAACAAAAAGTGTTTTTCATACTCTTTGCAATTGCAGAAGAATTTTTTAATAAGTTGAAAATAGTTTAGATAACTGCATCATTTCAGGGTGTTTTTTTTTTTCTATTTATAGTTTTGTGAAGTTTAAGATGTGATTGGAAATGCTAGATTACTTGAATAAATTAATAAAAATGAGGTCCAGGACTTGAGTAATCATAGATATTATTAGGCTGCTTACCATAGCTTTTTTAATTTAGTTTTAGATTAATTCAGTTTTAGATTTTTCTGTGAAACTGGTGAATCTTCTACTTGACAAGAGACTGAATTTATTTAGACTGAAGATTATTTTTTCCCCTCTTTTGGTTTTTATTTATTTTAGTTTGATTTGAAGTAATTGCACAATCCTGTTAATGTCTTCACAACTTCTCCCTCATGTTTCATGACAGAAAACACCTAATATCTCAGCTAAGTGTCTTATGTAAGTTTTTGTGGCCACTAAATTTTCCATTGGAGTATTATATAATAAATTTTTTTGTTAAAATATGAGTCACCAGAACATATTTTGTCAATATGACCTCTTTATACGTCTTCATGCAGACAGGGTATTTGTGTGAAAATGCATCCTGTCACTTAATTTTCATTTCTGTTCCTAAGAGTTTGTGTAAAAAATGCATGCCTCTTTACTGCATACCTTAGAAGTGCCTTTGTGATTCCTTCCCATATTGTATGGTACCTAGGTATTAATGAAGGATGTAATACCAGTAACTCATTTCTGATGTTTCTGATTTTTCTTAGTTGTATAACAAAAAACATACTGTAAGAAGTGGCAGTGGTTAATATTTTGACTTTGATAAGTTGGGGGTTAGTTTGTTTGGGTTTTTTTTGTTTTTGGGGGGGGGTGTGGGGTGTGTTTTTTTTTTAAATTTATTTTAGGTTGGTTGGGGTTTTTTTTGGTGCATGTATAATTTGTGCAGATAGCAATTTTCATATACCAGCATGTCTAGAAATGATTTATAGGCAGTTCAGCTTAGAGAATATTTTCAGATCTGTGCATGAATGGAAATTGTCCAACAAGTCAGTAGTAGGTTAAGTGTTGGGGTGATGGAATTTAGGAAAAATAAATCCCCTGAATGTTATGAGAGTTGAGAGATTTTACGATGGCTTGCTTGGTGTGGGGTAGGAATTGGCGAATATTTCATATAATCTCACAAAGATTTTTATATACTGCAGCATCTACAGTATGAATGTGTGTCTCAGTGCAGTTTCTTTTTACATTATATTTATTTTAACACAGCATTAACTGTGTTTCCCCCCTGCTTCTTCTCTTTTTCTTTTTAAAGGTTGCAACAAACCTTCTTGTAAGGATGTACCAGTATCATCATGAATTAATATTTTCCACCTCTCTGTAACGGTAATTAGAAGCTTCAGTCAGCCAATATTTTCCTGTCTTTTCCTCCACCTCAGGATGGATATTTTTGAGATGCATCCAAACAGTGTGTGGAATCCTTTGATTTATGTTTGAGGTGTGATCAACCTCTGAAAGATCTGCTAAAAGGATAAGGAGGAACCTCTATGGGTAATCCTTGGCTGGAAACAATTACTGGTCAACCATGGTAAAACTTGCTAACCCTCTTTATACGGAGTGGATTCTTGAAGCTATACAAAAAGTTAAAAAGCAAAAGCAAAGGCCTTCTGAAGAGAGAATATGTCATGCTGTTTGTGCTTCCCATGGATTAGATAAGAAGACTGTTTCGGAACAGTTGGAACTTAGTGTTCAAGATGGTTCTATTCTTAAAGTTACCAACAAAGGCCTTGCATCCTACAAGGACCCAGATAATCCTGGACGGTTTTCATCTGTTAAACCTGGCACTATTCCTAAATCTGTTAAGGGTTCTAGAGGAGCATGCAATGAGCTTCGTAATGTGGATTGGAATAAACTCTTGAGAAGAGCAATTGAAGGGCTTCAAGAACCAAATGGCTCCTCCCTCAAAAACATAGAGAAATATTTGAGAAGTCAAAATGACCTAGCAAATATTTTCAACAATCCTGCCTTTCAGCAGAGGTTGCGTCTGGGGGCTAAACGTGCTGTGAACAATGGGAGATTACTGAAGGATGGACCTCAGTACAAAGTGAATTATGGCAGTTTGGAAAGCAAAGGAGCTCCAAAATACTCTACCACTTTTCCAGCTTCTCTTCCACCTGTCAGCCTCCTACCCCATGAAAAAGACCAGGTAAGTCAGAAAAAATGAGTGCAAATGTAGTAATGCAAAAACAATATTTGCTGTTCTTTGTTTATTTGCTTAAAGCAAAAAAAAATAATTGTTTTTTATTTACCTGCTTAAATGTAAGCGAGGTTGCATGTCAAAGAACCATGCAGAGTCAGTTCTGATAAAGGAAGTTCACTGTCCTGCCATTCTGCATTGGATAGCTTGCTCTTGGGGTTTTCAGTAGATACACAAAGCAGCTCTGTGCTCTCTTCTGCTGGGAGTTTGTTCTGTTTTGCACAGCAGACTGGTGTTGCTGAAATCTGCAATGTGATTTGATTGTGACCTTTTACCTTCATTTTATGCTAGGACATACTGATTTTCTTGTAATTTGGGACACCACCTGAAAAATCACCAGTAGAAATCTTGATACTTAAGACTGTTATTATTTTAAAAGATATTTATAGGTAGCTACCTAGCTTTAAAAATGCAATTAATAGGTACTGGAGTTAATGTAATTATTCTAGGAATGTAAGTGAAAGTGTCAGAGTGACAAATTGAGCTAAACTGCAGAATCCTCCTATTTCAGTTTGGTTTGGCTTTCTATATGGCTTTATTTTTGCTTGGGCCTTGTTCTTAGGTTAATTATTTGCAGATATAAAGCCTTGAGGGAGAAGGGGGTGTAAATTAGTGTTTCGTTTATGAAATAATAGTATAAAATGCATGTCTGCAGGTATTCTTTGATCATTCTCCATTTATGGTAAAGTGTATTTTGAATTTTCAGTGTACTTGGAAAAAAGCTACCTGTTCTACTTGAACTGAGTAATACTTATAATAATATATTTGTAATTTGTGTGTGTGTTATTTTATTAAATAATTTTATTTTTTTAATATTATTTTCTTCTTAGTGGTCAAGTTTGGTGGTGGTTCTTTCTGGCTTGGAGTAACCTAGACAACTTAGCCATTGTAGAGGTGCCATTAGCATCTCCTAGAAACTGCATGATGGTTTTCACTTGCTTTTTTTTCTTTCAGCTGATTGTAAGGTGCTGGGGAGTGCAGAGTAGAAAGTGCTTGTGTTAGAGATAATTAGTGAAGTCTTGTTTGTGGAATTGTCAGAGGTGGCACTACAGATGTTGGTAGCTGTAGGTGGTTTTTTTTTTTATGAGCTTCTCTAAATATATGCTAAATATGATTACTTTTGTATGTAGAATCTATTTCTGTCAAATTGGACTTCTTGGGTATTTGATGGATGGGTGGAGCTTTACGCTCAATGATCAGAATGGAAATTTAGAAGTGTTGCTTACTGTGTGATTACTGCTGTAGCCACACGCTATAAAGATTTAATTACTTGTAGCAGTAAAGCGGTCTGTTGTTAAGTACTTTGAGAGATTCTTCTGGAATTCTGATACTCTAGTAGCATGACAAATTGGAAGGCTGGAGTACGGAGTGACAAAGTTGTTTAATACTATGATGCTTCAGATGAATTCTGTGGAAACAAAGATCTCCCTTGTTAGGCTATCTACTGGTACTGGCATGCATTGCAAAGAATGTTCGTTGGGTCACAGCACTGAAAAAGCCGTTATTGCCATACTAAAATACTGGTATAAGGATAAATCTGTCTTTTTAGAAGTTAGCCAAACAAATCTGTTCTCTAGCAAGTGCTTTGGCAAGAAATAAGCTTTCATTTGGGTGCCTCAAAATTAGCAGTGTGACTTGTGTGTTTAAAAACTGTTCGGCATACACTTTGCTGACAAAAATAGTTTTGATGTGAAGTTGGTGGATTGGTAGCTAGGTATCAGTGTAGTGCACTGCATATTTGTATTAGCTGTGGCACAGGATATTGGGCAAATATGTGTGTGTATATATATAATTGATTTAAATACAGGATTTTTGCTGGTGTTCAAGCTGTACAGCTGTAAATAGATGTCTCTGTTTTCAGGATGACTGCTGTTCGTTTGAACTTGATGGTAATTCATGACTAAGCAGGATGACACTACAGGAAAACCACTAGGGTATTTTTATTGAAAGTATTTAAGTGGCACTATGGGGCATGTCAAGATTATTTATTGAATCTTATGCAATAAACTGTAGCTAACTGGCATCTCTCAGTAATGGCAAATCTTTGAAGAGATTGGTGTGTTTTAAAGTTGTTTTTTGTTGTTGTTTATATAGCTAGCACAGTTAGGAGCTGCCTTTTTCTTTGAGTGGCGCTTTTTTTTTTTTTAATATATATATATATATATATATAAAATAGAGGTGAGGTTAGAGTATCTCTTCGGTTGTCTTTCCTTGAAGAGAAATAAAACCAGGAGGCTTTGCAGAAACCTGTTTAGATGATCAGGGAAAGTTTTGAATATTTTTGACTTTTTCAATGTGTAATTAACATCTCATCAGGATGAGACAGCTAAAACATTCAGTGCATTAGAAGTGTGACAGAACTCTCTGTCACACTCATAGTACCAAATGCAGACTCTGAACCCTTTTTTCCTGTGTGAGTTCAAGGTAATCAGAAGAGTTAAAGTGCTGCCCGAGTGTGTTTGGGGGTTGGTTTGTGGGTTTTGTTTTGGTGTGGCTTTATTTCTCCATTCCCTCCTCCCTGCCTTCCATTGCAAGTTATCAGCATATCTAGCGGACTGAGAAGATAGATACTGTTGCAATGCAGTGCTGCTGATGTTTGTTTTGCACACCTGGAGCCTCGACTATGTTTTGGGGGTGTTGAATGTTTGCATTTGAAATATGTGGAATAGGGAGCTGGAAGTGCTAACTTTTCCTTTTGTTGGTCATGGTATGGAGCTGCTGTTTTGTTTTGGTTTTGTTGTGGGTGTGTGTTTTTTTTGTTTTTGTGTTGGTTTTTTGTTTGTTTTTGGTTGGGTTTTGAAAAAATTAATTTATTTTTAACTGGGTTATCAAATGCAACTAGATACAGTCCTCTTGTTTCATTAGATGTAGAAGTAGCTGCAGTTAGTTACAGCAATATAGCTTGTGTTGCCATGTTTCTTCCATAGGCGTGGAAGGAACCAATTGTGTTAAAATGTTATCTTTTCCTTTGAGTGCTATCCTGCCGCTTCTGGATTTGGGAAAAGGTGTGTCAACTCCAAAAGGAAGTATGCCATGTAGCTGTTCACATCTCCTCTTCCTCTGCTCCATTCCGTAGTGTATGTGCAGGGTTGCTTTTTCACTTGTGCATGAAGAAATGCAAGCACAAGGTTCATAGGAAGGACAGACTCAATTGGAAGGTTGGTAGCTGTCATCAGCTATACAGTGTCTAGGCTGTACATCATAAAGTGTAATGAGTAGTATAAATTGCATTTCAAAAGGACATCCCAGTTAACCTAAATATTCTGGTGGTTGCATTGAAGTACATGCTTACTTAATGGGGGCAGGTAACTTGAATCAAAGCACTTCAAAAGATGCCGGTTTTAAAATGTTAAATTGGTATGTTGAAGGACCAGCCTCCAGCCAGAGGTGGTGTCCCTTCAGCAATGAAAGGAAACTGAAAACAGGGGTGTCCTTTTGGATGAAGACTTGTAATGTTTTTTTCTTTCCTCCAGATAAAAAAGAGAGCACACACAAGAAAGCAGAAAAAGAAGGAAATACGTTGCTCACTAGTTTGATCCTGTGCAGTTCATTATATTGTAGTGCATAGTTTTAACAATTTAATTGGGGTATTTTTTGTGTTCTTCCTTATGTTCAGCATATCTTGCATAGATACACCTTCTCTCTTACATTTCACACCTTTTCTCGCTCAGCATCTTCTAAAAAGGGCTGTATGAGTATGTTAATCAGAAAATGCAGTGTAAAAGCTGGTAACATAATAGGAAAGGGTGTGAACAGAGAGGAAAAAGAACCTGAACATTTTGAGTGATACTTAGCTTTTTGATAAGCTTTTGATGCAACAGAATACAATCTTGAAATGCAGCAATAAAGTGCTTTTTAAAAGTTATGGTTAGTCTTCAGATGGGTGTTTGTCTTTAATGGTGTCATTTGTAGAATGGTGATGTTGGTGTTTTCTGCATGCATGTGCTGTGTTGTTCTTTGTTCTTCTTGTCACTGACAAGCACTAGGAAAGTTCTGCAGTTTGGGAACTGCATGAAACCTGATAGATCTTAGGAGATAGCCATCTTCTGAGCACAAATGCTGTGTGACTATAAATCCAAAGAAGCAGGTGTTTGTACTTATCTTTAAACATAATAAACAGATAAATCCAGCTTTAAAAGGTGAAGAGGTAATGACCTTTTTAATATTTTCAGAGGACTATGGGAATACATAGTGGTTACATCTTTGCTAAATTCAGAATAATTATGACTTAAAGTATATTTTGAAGGATGCAGTCTGTGCTGTGTCTTCTTGGTTCTCCTGATTGCTCTCTTGAACAGGTCAGAAACTGCATTAATAGTTGTTTTCTTCTGATTCTTGACATGATTTTTTTATTAATCCCCCTTTCACTTTCAAGTTTGTCTTTCTAAGCTGACGTGCATGCAAAACCAAACTTGTTTTATTAATTTTTCATACTCTGAAGTCCTGTCTAATTTCATTTTCACTGGCCTACATACATTTAGCTGTTCAAAGTGTAACTTGGAATGGGCTGAATTTCAGTTTTCTGGTATGTAGCTTGTGCCAGTGCAGACACTCGGTGTTCCTCCTTCTGTCTTTCAGGCAAAGGGCCAATCCATAGAGAACTGCTTTTTTTGGCATCCAGGCTCCTCCTGCTCAGTTTTTAAGCTTCCTTTCTTCCTGTGGGTAGGCAGCAAGAGACTGTTGGCTTGGATTTTTTTGCTTGCTCTACCTTGTTTCCTCTGGGTTCTAGACTTTCCAATGAGGAGAAACAGAAAAGTTAGGCAGAAAGGTAGTCATACAGGATGCATCTTAGAGATTTATGCATGAAGAGATATTTATAATGCTTAACTTTGGAGCTGCCTTTAAGTGGAGTCTGTGCTCCTGAGGGTGACTGAGCACCAAAATCCTGTGATAGGTAAGGTTCTGTAAGACAGTGTCTGCAGTGCTACAGTTGAAGATACTGTAGACAGATGTATGAAAAGAGAAAAATGAAATCTACACTTGAGCTTTGTCAATCCATAAAATACTACTGTTGTCAAGAGACAAGCTGCGTTTCTTCCCTTTTAACAGCTTCATGATGATACAATACTGAGGAATGTTACTGTTACTTGATAAACACAAACACTTGTGTTTGTACTTCTTATTACCTCATTTCACAAGATACCTTTATTTCTTGGAAGGGTTGCCCGCTCCTAAGTGTGTGTAGCTCTTGTCCTTGAAGCTCTGAGATGACCGTTAGGTGCTGCTGCTCTCTCAATTCTCTGCTGTCCCTCTAGCTGCTGAAATGCTACAAGTACCAACTCTGTGCATAAGCCAAGTGAACACTTATAAATGGATCCTTTTCACACTTGAAATAACTGGAGCTTACCTGAAATTGAAGAATGACTTACCCCATTTTTTTTAGCATTTAAAACTGAAATGGGAATCCCATATCATGGAGAAGCAGCTCATACCACTGTAGATAGAGATATCAGGCTTTTGGAACATTTTTGTATTCAGCACACTTGGATGAAACCCAAGAGCATGCTTATAAAAGTTTTCTTGAACTGTATGGTGGGAGAGAAATTTAAAAACTGCCATTTCCTAAGTTAGGTTGGTTTGCTCCCTTCATAAGATGCGGTGGGGGGACGTTGGTTCCATTTTTAGATGTCAGCGACTTAGTTCATGAAAACAGGTCCTACTCATCCTTCTTTCCTTAAGCTGGGTGTTTTGGAACATAGTTCTGCATGATGTGCTCATGGTTCTTGTTTGCTGCAAGGAGTGACTCCAAACCTTGTACTGCAAGCTGTTTAATCCTAAGGTTTGCTAAAATTTATTCTCCTGATAGTTTCTTTGCAAAATTAATTGGTGTGATGTACTATGCTGATAGTCCTGTACTGAAACTGACAGCAGTGTGTTTAAGAAATCCTGGGCAGTTCCAGCAGTTCTGTTTGTGTTTGTTCATCTATGCTATTTTCTGTGAACTCTTCTGTCTCAACTGGGAGTGATATTTGATTCCTGAGCTACAAATAGAATTTTTCTGTTTGCATTTCTTCTTCAAGATTAATCTTTCTTTAACTACTCAGTAAATGGGTATCTCCTTCTTGAAATAGAGGTACCAGAAGTCTGCCTTAGGTACAAGGAAAACTGTTTCATATTTTCTCAATGCTTTTTCTTTACCTACCTTAAGTGTCTTTTCCTCTTCTGTGTTCAAGAACAGTTGTAGTCTTTGACTCTTAGGTGTTTTTTTTTTCTGTCACAGTTGAAACATGATAATTCAATGTTGTTTTCTCATTGTTGCAGGAACTTTGTTATAAACCAGGTGATGAAAAGCCTTGCTAACTTGCAGTTGAGGTTATCTGCTGTTAGCAGATGATTTTTCATTTTTTTTATTCTCCAGAAAGATTCCCAGGTGTAGATCAATCACTAATCAACCATAGTTTTCCAGTTTGGTGGTTGGAAATGACAAATGACTGTCACTTGAAAGAATTTCAAGCTAGATTCGAGAAAAGAATTACTCAATTGGTGTAAAAGTCATCTTTACACCTTTGAATACATTTATGGCCCCTGTAATCTTTCTCTTTGAAAGGGCAACTCTTTTTCCTGTATTCAGGACTGTATTTGCCTAAGTACAAGGACAGACCCATAGTTTGAGTGATTGAGAGGGCCTGTTTCAAACTGGGACACTAAAAATTTGTGGAACCAGATGGAGGGAGTCGCTGCTGTGTGTAGCAACAACAGTATTAAGGTTCAGGTTTGTGGCTGTAGAATTTTGAGGATGATACAGATAAAATCAGGCACTGCTTAGCTGACAGATCCACTGCTGTCCTTTGCAGTTACCTGGCAAGGTTTGTGTGTGTTTGTTTTAAGCTAGTCTGATTTCCTTTGGTTACAAAATCACTTGTGTGTGCTTGTTGTTATTTTTCCCCTGTTGCCCCTCATTGAGGGAAATAACTGGTGTCATGTAGATTTTTCTGTGTTTATTCTTTTTTCCTCTCCAGAATCTTGCAAAAGAGCTTAAAGCTTTGAATTTGCAAGTACAGGCAGCCTTCTTGCAATATGGATAGTGTGAACTCTTAAAGTGATGTCTGTCTAGGCAACTCCAGGACTGCTGCATGTAGTTCTAGGTTTGTGTGGATTATTGTGACATGAGATTTCTCTGTAGAGAAGATGTTGCATAAGGAAAAAAGTCCTGAGGAGGGGAGCTGCAGACTTGTAAACAGTCAACTTTCGTGTCTTGTCTCTGTGGCAGCAGATGGACATGTACAGGAATTTCTACTTTCTCGAGTGTTTTGGCTGTAGAGGGGCAGAGAGTCTCATTTGTCTCCCCTTATAGTTGTGGTAGTACAGCCCATCAATTACCAGCTAATGTAGGTGGAGTAGGCTTGAGACTTAATGTTTTTAATTACAAGCAGGACTCTGGAACAGGAGAACAGCTGTGTATGATCTCAGCAAAGTTGTCTGGGAGGCATGGCTGATCTTTCCTCATCTAGAAAGAATCCTTAATAGAAGTGGGGGCTAGCATAAGTTGTGATAAGTTTGACACATTTTCCACATGCTCTCCAGCATTTAATTTCATCACCACTGGTGTTTTGAAGTTGGCTTCAATTTCACAGTTCATTTTTTTCCTAAGTGGTAAAAATGACTGACTGTAGTCTTAGGAATTATTTTTTATGTAATGTCTATGTATCCATGGCAACAATGACTAGTAGTAGTTTGCATTTGGCTCAATAGTAGACAAATGTCAGTGGCACCTATGTTTCTTTTAGACCTTGAATACACATAGTTCTTAACTAACAAAAAAGTATTTACAAATAACAGTTGAAAGGAGTGTAGTCAAGATAAAATTATTTTACCTTGAATTTTTTATTTTTTTGGTTTTTGTGCGGCACTGTTGTTTTAAGGCACCTCTTTCAGCACTCTCTCTTGGGTGATTGTACTGAAGATGAGGACTGCTATTTCTTAGGTGGCAAAAAGATGAGAGGTAACCGACATAAGTTTCAGTGAATGAAAGTCCAGATAGATGGAGAAAATCCGTTACAGTGAAGATGAAGAGATGGAGAATGGAGTCTCTGAGTGGCTGTGGAATCTCCATCCTCAGAGGAGGTTAGAGCTTTGCTAGGCAAGGCCCTGAGTGATTTGAGGGAATATTGAGTCTGGTCTTGTTTTTAATGGTAAATTACATGCTCCAGACACTCTCCCAGCCTAGAGATTTCTATTTCAGCTTTAACTCAGTGTTCATCTGCTTCTTCAAACTGTTGGCTGATGGAACAGAAAGTATAGTTCTTTTACGCAAGACTATGATGATGAAGATTTGCTAACAGCTTCATCAGATAACTGAAGTGTAATCTATAGAAGGTTTAATAGGGGTGGAAGCTTCCCCTGGGAAAACCATTGTTGGAGAACTCAGTGTGTTTATTTCTGGTTTTTGTTCTTAAAGGTTCATTCATAGTAATAGCAAACATCCTGATTTCTGCTTTCCTGTGACACTCTGCAATTTGAAAAAAATAAGAACTTAAAGTTACTGAACTTGTAGTTTTATATACCAATCCTAAGAGGCTGGGTCTGAAGCCTTCTAGGCTTTAAGTTCTAATGTTGTGTGGATACCTTATCTGGTGCTTTTTGGAGAACTGTTGTTGTTTATATTCACCTGTGAAAATCTGAGTAATGCTTGACTTGAAAGTACTGTACTAATCATAAAGTGTTTAGGATTAGTGGATAATGAGCAATGGGGTTATACAAAAATACAGTTGGAGGGTGATGAAAAAGGTGACGTTCGAGCCTAAAGAAATTATCAAGACTGAAGTAATCACTGAATTTAACAGTAGTTAGTTAAGTTCTAAGCTTATAAAGGCTGCTGTTCCAAATTTCAGAGATGCTCAGCTTCCTATTTTGGGTGTGGGGTTGTTTTGTGTCTGTGGTTTTTTTCTTCTCTCTCCTGTTTTGTCCTCTAACTACTAGTATACCTGCTGTAGGAATCAGAATAACAAGAATATGTAGCCACATAAAGGTGACAGGCAAGAAGATGGAGACTCCCTTTTTACAAGAAGTCACGTGGAAAAGACAAGGGGGTGCTGAGTTCAACTTGTTTTTGGGGGAGATTCTGATTGGAATGCAGAAGAAAATACTCCAATGTTGAATTGTTCTCATTGTGAAAAAAAAAAAAAAAATCCCAAAAGAACAGTGGATTCCCCTACAATGAACAGTATTAAGACTCAGCTTGACAGAGTCTAAAAATTATAGGTAAATTAGTCAAGAAGTGCCTAGAGAAAACTACTCACAGTGTAGATTCTCAAGTTAGGTAGCGGCATGTGCTATATGTGTACAGATTGGTCTGTTACTGTGCTTGTATTTTCATGTGTTTACATGAAAAAGTATTTGAGCTCACACTGTCTTAGAAACCGGTGAGTAGTTGTTCTGTGGTCATTTTAAAGAATTCCTCTTGTTGCATCACTTGACAGGCTTATCTGCCATACTTCTGAAGAAGGAAATTACTGGTACTTATGTCTTTTAATGGTTCTAAATGTTCTTAAATTAAGTACTACATTTCTAAAGGTAACAGCTTTCATTGTAAACAAGCAATTCCTCCTTTTTACACATGTGCGTTTAATCTCTTGTCATTAAAAGTCAAAGACGTTTTAATTAGGAAAAACATGGAACATAATAGCTGTTAAAAAAAAAAAAAATCCTGGCTTTACCTAGTCCTTTTGCTTTACATTCACTGAAAACTATTTAAGAACTAGGAATCTGAAACTGTGAATTCTGTTTTGGGCTTTGCTGCTTGAAATTTGTGGTGATGGGTGGTTGTTTTCACTTGATGCATTTGTGCACTGTGTTTAAAAAAACCAAACCAGTGACTAGCTGCTTATCTTGGAGGCAGGTTTTGAGCTTTTCAGTGTTTCATAAGTCTTTTCGGATCTGAACATGAGATAGATGGTAGGAGTCTTTATTTTGAATAATAAAGCACTGGAGGAATCTTCCCGTGTTCCTGCTTCCTATACCATTCTGAATTCAACGGGGTGCCTCAATTCATCCTGTGAATTTAAGGAAATAATTGCAGCTACTATTCAAGCCAGGATTGACAGATTCTGTACTGGTGGTGGGAGAATGATGTACTGGGATTTTGTTTGCTACCTCTCTTTCTCACTGATATTTCTGCCTTCTTAAGTAACACTTTCAACATGCTTATCAGGCACTTTCAGACTGTTACGGAAAAGGTACTGATAATTTTCGGAGTTAGACTAGAAATAAAACTGCTTTACCTGGTTTTATGTTAATAAATCTGCTGGAGTTGACTTTGAAAATACTACTTTGACAGCTTGCAGCTCTATTCTGCCTAAGAAAACAAAAGAATTCTGGCTTCATTGTGGAACATGCCCTTTTTAATTTCCTGGATGTAGATCTAAAGAAAACTACCCATAATCTGCTAACATTGTTGTCCCAAAAAATAGTTTGCTCGGTGTGCAAAATCCAATCCACACACAGAGACGAGATACCAGGTTTATTACAGTCTTGCACAGTATCGGGTGCTAGCAGGCTACTGGCAAAAAAAACTAGCACACCGTAGTGACAGGGCAGAGAATATTTATACAGGAAAGTTGAGATGGTTACGTTGTATCTATTGTCCCCAATTGGCCCGGCGCTAAAGTCAATAAGGGCGTTTTGGTTTGGGGGTTTGATTTAACAAAGATTTACTGTAAACTCACTTCATGCCCCCTTAAGCAATGTTCTCCAGGGAGGCCTCCACGCCGTCGTCTTAATTGATGCTTGTGTGGGGCATTCCTGTACCTGTTATCTGTACGGTTAACGATGTGTTCTGTCGTGGAGCCAGTCTATCAGCCCAGCAATTATCCCTCTAAGCACAGTCATTCTGAGTCCCTCTAACAACATGAAACTGAATCTTAATGATTTATATTGTTTATTTTTTCAATATTGTGTTTGGATGTATTTTGAAGAGATGTGAAATACTTTTTCTAGAGAAATGCTACTAATAAAGCTGAGAAGTTTTGTGTGTGTGTGGGGGGGGGGGTTGTGGTGTGTGTGGTGGTGGTTTTTGGTGGTTGTGTTTCCCTTCCCCCCCCCCCCCCCCCCGCCCGCCTCTCTTTGCCGCTTGTGGCCTTGCTGT
>JANIJG010000061.1:0-23949 GCA_024611175.1 Megaceryle torquata | reverse complement strand
AGGAGTGTGGGCGGGTGTTTTTTTGTTTTTGTCTTTTCCCCCCCCCCCCCCCGATCTCTGTCTGGTGGCAAGATTATAATTTGCTTGGTATTTTTGCTATTACAGATGAATTTTGATTTTTCTTAGAAATAGAATTTAGTTGTAAAACTTGATGACTAAAAATTTTGTTATTTTAACTTGAGTTAGTTAAGATATCGATATCTTCTTGTTCTTCATTGGAGAACTAAAGTGACTTTCTCACCTCAGTGTAGCAGGGGAAGACTTAATAAACTATAGTTTCTAGCTGAAGTGGTTTTAACCTTGAATGTCTTATTCTGCTTTTCCTCTTAAAAATATTTATCTTAGTTTTTAGCAGACTTGTATCTTACCTTTCAGTTTCTAAAAACCTCCTTAATAGCAAATTTTTTCCTCTCCCCAAAACACAAGCATTTTATTATGTGAGGCTAGCAGCTTTAAGTAAAGTTACCTGTGGTCTTTTATGTGTACAGCTATAGTGACTCCTATTGTTATTGTGTTCTTAAGCCATGACAACTCAACTTTTTTTATTTCTCTTAAATATGTATTTAATAGATCTTACCAATTAGAGTAAACAGCTGTTTAGAGATCAGTAGCAATCAAAATCACTTACAGAGAAATTGTTGGCTTGTGATGTATCTAAAATATTTCTGGAAGTTCAGCTTCTTTTTAGCTGTTGGTAAGAGATGAATTTTCATGAGCGATGTGAGGACATGTCAGCATGTTACCAGTTGTTTTATAGGCAGTTAGCTCTGCCGCCTTGCAGATGGTTGGAAAACTCTTGGTAGTGGGTAAATGTGTGCTGATTATCTCATTGAATTAAGGTAACCTTTTGTCATTCCCTGAATTCTGCAGACCAGGCGCTGAGCAGCTGCTCTAGTGTTGATTTCTGGATTTAGTGAATACAAAGATGATGCTAAAGGGTATTTAATTTTGTTCTAGATAGTAAGTATTGGACCACTTAATTATTTATTTTTAAAATTGAATTTAAATTTCTAATGCTATCTTCAGTGTGTTAGTAATCAGGGCAGTCCAGTAAGACAGCATCTTCAACTATAGTTTCCAACTTTGTTGTCACCACATGCTCACTGATATTTTAAAACTTTGGAAGTAGGTCAGAAAGAGAGATTACAAAGAGCTGCTGTTTTTTCCTCCTTCCTACTTCTCTACTTCTGCCTTTCCTAAAGTGATGCAAAGGGAAGTGATTCTTGTTACTACCTGCTTTTTTGTATTACTAGTTTTGGCTTGTGTTTTGTTTTGGTGATTAGTTTTTAGTGGTGTCCATTCCCCCTGTCATTGTCTGTCCATCCTTTCCCCCAGAAGTTTGATTGATACTAGCTTGTGTGGCAGATATTACTTAAAATTAGTTCATAGTTTATTGATGAGACTTGCTTCAAAAACAGTTTGAACAATCTGATTATAAATTTGATAAATAGATCTGTTTATCTATTTTGGATGGCACTTGTGAGTGTGCACCTCATCTATTGGGCATTATATTTAAAGGTGATAGTTCACTGTCATGTTAAAACTCGCTTGTAAACTTGTTTACCCACCCTTTGGAAAACAAATCAGTAGACAGAATTAGCTTTTCAATTAGATTTCTCTTATTAAAGACCATTATCAAGATTTAAATAAACTGCAGTTTCTAGAATGGTTTTGGAAAGGGTTTCGGGAAGGAATTCAAGCATTCCCCAGGTAAAGCTTAAATTAGTTGGACTGTGAAAAGCAGAAACACTTTTGGATTGTTAGGCGGTGTTTACAGACTTCAAATAACAGTTAAAGTCTTCAGATCAGTATAGCTTTGTCCAAGAAAATTCTATTTTGTAAGTATTTGAAAGGTGGATTTAAAAAAAACCCCAAACTATTACTTTGGAAAAACAATGGATAAATGACTAGAATAAGGTTATTGTTGGAGCTGTATATAAGGCGTATACATGTATAGTGTGTTGTATAGAAGGGCATAATAGACTTTTTTTTCTGTAACACAGTAATGGATTGAGGCTCTACAGAGCTTCTTTCTCAAGATGTTATGGTTCTTTCAGTGAGATTTAGAAACAGATTATAAGTAACTGGGTTTGGTATTACAGTACGTCTTTTCCGCAGTAAGAGGTAAGCAGAAGAGAGCTAAGAGGTTTTTTTAAGGGCCTACAAGTATTTAAGAGTCACTGCCTGATGTGACTTATAGGAGAAGGATGTTTCTGAGACTAGTGAAGCTAGTGGCTTCATCTTCACTTCATTAGTGCCAGTATACTTTTTTGCCCTAATAGTAAGTTTGTTTTCCATTTCTGAATACAGTTAACACTTAGATGGAATAAATTTTATCATAAATGTTTGAAAGAGCTTCTCAGACTGCAGAAATCACTCTTCTCTTGTAACTAGTGGATTTTTTTATTAGATATTCTCTTTCCCCCTACTCTTCTAGTTTACTGAAATGCTAACATCTAAATCCGGTACATTTCTAATAATTCCTCTTTGCTTCTATTAAAATGTTCTGTTAGGTTTTCTTTTGTGGTTCATGGTTTGAAAGCTAATCATGTTCATAAGGTATAAAAATCTGAGATACTGTCATAGAGAAATAGTTTTAAAAAGTATCTGCTTAGCATCTGTGCAGTTGTCCCAGTGTTAAAACTATTTCATAATAGTATATATGAAAATAAATCACTAATTTTGTAGCAGTCTTGCCTAGAATACATTGAGTGATACATTTGTTTTTCATTTGCAGTTTTAACTCATTTCACAAAGCAGTTAACAAAACCAGTTTTCTTACTATATCTATTAAATTCCATCGCAAATCTATTTAATACAGCTTATATTTGGTATTTAATGCTGTATGCTTGGCTTTGTTTCCTAGGTGTGGGGTTCCAAGTACTTATCAGTCTTTTCTAAGAGCAGTATAATCTAGACCAGATAACCCATTTAGTGAAAACAATAGCAAAACATAGGGTTCTGTTAACAAATAATGCTTTTTATGCTAAGTAGTGCATTGAAGACATATTTTGAGACTGGTGTTTATTGTTTAACCACATCGGTGTAAAGCTTGAGGGAAAAGCTATAGTGAATACTTGATTAGCAGCCTCTGTGGAGGTACTAAGAAGTGTCCTGTTACAAAAGGGGAAGGCAGTAACATATAATCTGTATGAAACCTCTTTATACTATGTACAGTTTAGCGAAATTCTTATGATTCTTTTGACCAGATTACTACTTAGTATTCAGGCTCTATACTTTGAAAGTACTGTGGGTGTCAGAGAAAACAGTATACTGACTGTTTTTGTTATTTTAATAGTCACTTTGAACGCTTTTCTAGAGTGCTAATTAGGAAGTCACTAATATAAATAGCACAACTGATAAATGAGGCTCAAATATTGTTTCAGATAGACAGATTTAATTCTTTTTCATCTAAATTTTTAGTTACTTGAGAAACTTCAAGCTGAGCTGTGTTCATTTCTTTGTACTGTCCTTTCTGTACAAAGGCTGTACAAATGAACTTTTTCTGTAAGGAGACCTTAACTGATAAGATCTTAACATGGGTTTTGTGGTTTGACTGCTCATAATAAGAGGAAGGAAGAAGCCAATTATAATGTGAGTTTACCATTGTGGTATAGGACATAGTATAGTTCATGCTGTTTCCTGTCATGTCATAATCTTCATTAGATTATTTTGCAGAGTTAAATATTTTAATATTTAGCTTAAAATAATTTGGGGAAATGAGAAACATACATGGTAAGTGTTGGACTGTTCATCTACTGAAGGTGGGAGTGGAATAAAAAAATCTTTGTTCCTCACCTTTCTATTTCATTTGTGCTAGCTTCTCCCACCCACCTTCCACCATCAGTTCACACAGCTTGAAAAACCATCTGTCTTGAGGCCTTGACTATAAAGTATGTATTTCTTGACTTATGTAGAGTTGACTAGAAAATGCAGGCTTAAGGCAGTGCTTAACTTTCCACAGTCTTGGAAAGGACCGATGAGTCCTATCTACAGTATGTTGTGCTGCAGGGGTCTTCAGTGCTAATAGCATAGGTGATGCTTAAGAATAGGACTAGCTTATGTGTTAGCTCAAGAGCTCAAGCTTTGATAGCTGGATTAAAACAATCTTTATTTGATTGAGTTATAACACTGGATTAAATTGTGACTAAGTTAAATAGATAATCCATTAGACAGAATCAAAAGGCCATATGAATGCAGGGAAGATAGTTCTTCAGAGCCTAATGCTTAATTATTCTCACTCGGGAGAAGATTCTGTCATGAGAGGTCTCATGCAGATGTTTTATTTGAGGATGGAAAGGCTTTTATCTAGATTATAGGAGAGAGCTGTTGTAAAAACAAATAAAAATTACTCTTTTTTTTTTTTTTAATATAACATTACTTAGAATTGAATAGCCTGATTTATCCTGAAGAAGCACTTCTGTAGCACTGTAGCTTTTACTGTTTAGTGTCCGAAAAAAATTACCTGACTAGGAAGTTCTTAACTCTTCTCTAGTATAAAACAAGCTATAAAGTAATATTTTCTAGAGGGTAACAGATTGGTACTCTACAACTTTATCTGTGTATGATCTTGACTAATGTATACTGGTAACTAACTTGCAATTAATTTTGTGATCACTGATTGCAGCAATCTGAAGACTAGTCTCAATAGTCACCATATCCATTTCTGAACAGTGTATTTCCCATAAAGTTTGTTTGAATTTGTTGTGAACACAAATACTCAAATCTTGTTAACGGAGTGCGAAAACTTCCCAGTTTGTGCCTAACATTTATAACAAAAGACAGTTACTTCCTCAAAAGTTAGTGTACTGAAATTATAATGTCACATAATTAAAATACTGTTCTTTTGCTATAAGGCTTTTCTGCAGGTTTGCTTTGCATTTATAACAGATTAGTACAAATGTGTTGTAATGGATAAATTGATAAAAGATAAAACATTGGACTGGAAGAAAAGAGTGCTGTGCTGCAGAGCTTGGTTACATCGCTGTGCTGTTATATCCCGTGGCTGTTGTGTAGAACTACGTGAAGTGTTAGCCTTGATTTTTGAAAACTTCCTGAATTTGGTCAGTATGGATTTTTATGTGCAAGATCCATAGTGACCTTAAGGATTGCCATTCTTTTATTGGATGTAAGCCTGAAGTATCTTTAACAATGTAAACCAGAATGCCAAAATCAAGGTTTTAAGATGTAATCTTCCCTCATTCTCTCTTACCTTTCCTCATGGATTATATAGCTTAATTTGAATAATGCTTCAAGCAATGCAACCGTACCAGCAGATACTTGAGACACTGCTTCAGCTGTCATAAATACTGATGGGCACCTATCTGTGAAAACTTATGGAGACATTTGGCTATTGTGTTGTCCTTGATAAAACGCTTTCTCTCTGTAGGAAAATGTCCTTAGTGCAAGCAGGTTTTTTTTTGGTGCTGGCTGTCAGGGCTGATAAGTGACCATGTTAGAAGCACAGCAACTAAAAGGCAGAGTCTTTTGCCTCCTTTTGCTCATTGGTTGGTTTTGTTTGTTTTGTGGAGGTTTTTTGGGGTTTTTTTTTGTGGGTTTTGTGGGTTTTTTGGTATTACTAGGGATATAACCCCCCCCACAATGAAATACTTAAAATTGTCTGAAATTCTAAGCCATTATGAATATACCTGATGTGAAAACAGTATTATTTACTTTCATTCTATAAAAGAAAGGGTAGAAGTGAGGCGGGGAAAAAAAGTACTACTTTCCTTTAAAAGTTGTATTCTGTGTGTATGCACAGCAGTATATAAACTGATTTTTTTTTTCTGAAAAGCATGCTTTCTTCATTGCTTTTAGCTTTGTAGGGATAAAGTGTACTGTACAGTACAGTTGCATGTTGAATCCTGTCTGTCTTTTCTATTACTGCATTCTCTTTTGTTTAATGAAGACCATTCATGACATCTGTTGAGGGCCAGTAAGAAAGGGCTTGTCAGACATTTAGATCTTCTAAACAAGATACAGGCATTTTCTCCAATTTTTTTCTTGGAAATAAAGATTTTGCAGAAGTAGATGAAAGATGAAAATCCTAAGATGAAATCTTAGGATTTCTCTTGGTTATTTGAAATTAAATGCTTACTGAATCATCGTATTCTATGTCAATTCTACAGGGGCTTGTCATTTTGAGGTGTTTGGATAGAAGATATTCCAAGAAATGTGCAATCCAGGTTTTTGTGGAAGAATTTAGAAGGTTTTAGTATACTGGGTATTAATGGAGATTTGAGTCATCTAGGACACCTTCTGCTCCCTGATAGTCCAGGAGGGTACCTGACATGGCTGCAGAACTGCTATCTGCATGTCTTATTCACTGCTGTAATCAGAAGTAAATGTATTAATTTCTAGTACTGGAGGTAGATGAATCTTGAGCAGCTTCCCGGTCTCTAAGTAATGAGTCTAATCTACTGTAGTAAAAGCTCTACCAGTCAATGAGTGTGGTACTTTAAGTAACTCTGTGGTTTAAATCTAATTACATACAGCGCTTTTTAAAATCAAGCTTTTGCTGGCTGCAGGGCAAAGCATCTTAAGCCTTGTCAAACTTAAACTCTGTGTTATGTGGAATTATTTTAAGAGTGATAACTATGATCCTGTCTTTTGCAATATGTTCTCTATTTACAAGAGAAGAAATGCAGCTGTTGAAGTTGGTCAATTATATAGGAAATAATGGGATCAACTATCCCGAGATGCCAGAAAATAATTGTGTGTAAATGAGAGCCAGGCTCATTACTCTGTGACATCATACAGTGAATGCAAGGTTTTAATCATAAACTAGGTACTAATTATGAAGCTTTTTCAATGCTACAAATGAACTAATTTATAAACTGCCAGCACCTGAAGAAGGAAGTCTCTTAGGGCCAGAGGCTTTTTGTATTATAACATATTTATTGGTTTGATAAAAGCTATATTGCATTATCTATCCAATTTAACCAGGAAGTATTTTCCTTATAATTTAACTGTAAATCTCAAGAGGAGAAAACTGTAGGAGTGTGATTTTTTTTTTTAATATTTTTTTTTTCCTTTTTACATTTGCTTTACAGTGCTTACCAGTAGTGATTCAGGAATTGATGCAATTAAACATCGAAGAGAATTTTCTTTTCTGAGAAGTGATTTCTGTGTGCCCTAGGGTACTCTATTTTTACATGTATCTTATATTCCTACAGATATGTTTTTGCTTGTGTGTGTATAGATTTATATATAAATGTTTTGAGTCACTCTCATTTATACAGTGATTTATGAACCTTGTCATTTTGTGAAGACTGATGGATTTTTATTTTTAAAATAGAAAAATAGGGTGCAAGATTTTGTGAGGGTGGAAGGGAAAAATGGAAGACTATGGGGAAGGAAAGGAAGGTGAAGGAAAATACTCTTGTGTACTGTTAACTTTGTAATGGTGATGTTTATTATTGAGAGCAGCTTCCTTTCTGCAGGTACTGGCATCCATTCTGCAGTGTTAATGTGTTTTACCTGTCTTTTCAACTTAGTTGAATAACTTGGTGATACCTGCAGCCAGCTGCTGATGCTTGGGTTGGAAGATGCACAGTTGCTGTAACAAGTGGTGTGGCACCATGTCCCACTGCAATAAACCAGGCTTTTATTACTGACGTGTTGTTTGATGGCATTCTGAAATCACTAGCAAAATTGTCCTGGAACCTCTAGGGCCTCACGTGAGAGAGTTTTATGAGAAAGTCATGTGAAGGATGGGAGAAACTCAGTAGGATAGTCATTCAGGTGACTGTGGATTCTTTTTGTCATAAGAATTCAAGGAAGGGTCTTTGCACTATCTCAGTTCCTTAGTGCTCATTTGTGGAATAAATAATCACCTGAACATCACTTAACCCTGTTACGATGTCTGGTTTTGGAGGTGGGCAAGGATTTCTAGGTATTTGAATCCCCATTCAAAACTCTGAGCCACAGAAGTATACCGGACTAAGCCTGAAGGAGGCTTAAAGGTTATGTGGCAGATGCAAGCTAGTTACATCCTTCCCTCTTTTTGATCTAGTATTCATAACTAGTGAAGTTACAGTTTTTCCTGGAACACCATAAGTAATCTGCTGGTTAAAGTGACAGAGAATTAGCAGGCTGAGCTCAGAGTTGTTATTGGTTTGGTGTGTGGCTGTGATACTTCACTGAAATCTTTAGATAACATGTAAAGATCATAAGTAACCAGCTCTCATCAACAACTTTGCAACTGCTGCTTTATTTTTTTGCAATAAAGCTTTGCATTTACTGAATTTTTCCCATTGAAAAATTAAGCCTTGAGAAATTTTTATATTCCTTGCAGAGCTTGTCCATTTTAAGGACCTTGAATTCCAAGCTTAATCTACTGTCAGAAAACTTTTTCCTACCATCCTGGCTTGTCAACAGCCAGCTTTCATTGTGTCTTCTGCGTGCTATATTCGTAAGAATTAGAACTCTACATTCCCCATGGATGGTGGTGTTGTTGCTGACATGCAAATGGTGTGGAGAAGCTGATGACCTCTCTGGTCTAATTACTACAAGAGGAGGGGAGTAAGGCTGGAAAGTGGTGTCTGTCTTCAGGCTCTTAACAATCAGTTTTCCATTGTGTAGACAGCTTTTTTCAGGTTGTTCCTGATGAAAATATGATATGAAGTTGCAAAAGTCAGAATGTACTTAGAAGGGGATTCTGCCCGCTGCTGTGTTTTTCTACCACCTCTCTTACTTGTGGTGTCTCATATCTTGGCCTGTGTTTTCTCACTCAGAGTTTTTTTTATTGCTGGCATGTAGTAGTATCTGGGTTTGGTTTGAAAATAGCATGATTAAAGAGCTTTGGATGGTAGTAGTTGTGTGTGATGTGGTGGTTGTTGTGGGTTGTGTTTGGGTTTTTTTGTTTTTTTTGTTTTTTTTTAATTGCTAAGGATTCTGTTGTATTTCATGCTAGCTTATCTCCCCTTTTCCTTCCCACCCCAATCTAACATGTGACAGCTATTTATAACTCAGCTGTGGCTTAGGTATTGTACCGTATCTCACAGTAAGGCCTGAAATTACATGCACGCATGTTTCTGTTTCCAAAAGAGAGGACACAGAGGCATAAACTATGTATACCAAAAGTGTGTGTGTATGGGAGAAGACATAGCATTATGTTTGGAAAATAAAACCTTAACTTGTAAACTTCTCCACCTCTTGAAAACACATAAGTTTTTATTTTACCTGAAGTAGATGATGTGTGTGCACTCCTGAGAAAATTTATAAATCTTTAGTGGATTGCAATTTACTCATGGGATATAGGATTCAGTTTCATAGAATCCTTCTACCTGGAGAACAAGCAATCCCTTTACATAAAGCGTACTGCCTGTCTTGCCTCTTAACTAGAACAGTGGAAAGTTAAAATGTATGTGGAAGTGATTAATGTTATGCTCTTGAGTTACCACACACATCTTTAAGCACATTTTCAGTGTAACTGTCTCTGTGTTGCCAGAGGTTTTCATCCTGCATTATGCAGGCATCAGGGCTTGTCTGATAATGTATAGTAACTATTGTGCCTTGTCCTGGAAGAGGCTACTGTGGTAAAGACTTAAAGCTGGAGACATGCCTAGACTTCTGAACTGTTGTTCAGTGTATCCTGGCAGCTCCATACAGAGCTGTGATTGCTGCCACTTTTTGCAGAGTTGCTGCTACTTTTGAATTTTTGTAGAGGGGAGTGTTGGTATAGTTCTCCTCTTAGCTGGACCTGTCAACTTCTTTACAGTCAAGCGACTTTGCAGAAGTTTCCCTACCCCATGGATATGATGTCTCCCAGTTGGCTTTGCACAAGCCACCTGTTGCTCCTGTTGATTTCCAAACCAACTAAGTCTGAAATCCACAATGCTAAACCACATCTGTGTTAGAACAACTAAACACAACTCTTAGAGAGGAAGCTGAGAGGTTGTCAAAATAGTCTGGGCTTCTAGACGCTTTGTTTTGGTGGTCTTCCTGCTATTTGTCATTGTATGTTTCTGTAGTTCCTGAGAAAAAAATTATGTTTGTGCTGCAAGAACGTATATCGAAAGCAGATAGATCATTGATGTTGGCTTTTGCTCAGATCAAACGTAAATGCCTTTATTTGATTTATGTATTAATGATCTTGGTTTGTTTGGGCTACTTTTGTTTTAAAGGAAATTAAATTTTTTTTTTTTTTTTTTTTTTTTTACTTTGTTCAAATAAACCAAGCTTAATCAAAAGCAGTTAGAACTGGCTTGGTTTAATGAGGCTCTCTTCTATCAAATTTACTGCTTTAAACCCAACTACAAATAAAGTGAATTACAGACCAAATTATTTCAATATAGATGTGTGTTGAGCCAGAGTGTTATAATGATTAATTTCCTCAAGTGTTTAATTCCCAGTAGGTTTTGTGTCAACAGCCAAAAAGGAATTTATTGACTTTACATTAACCATAGTTTGGTCTAGCTGATTATATTGTTCAAGTGTAAATGAGTGGGTGGTAGAATACTGTGTTGTATTGGAATTTTATTTTGTCTTAAGCAAATTAAATTGTCTCATGCCTTATTAACTACCAGCGCTTAAACTGTATAGTTCTGACACTTGGAATAGATGCTAGGGCATTCACAAGTGTTTTTAGTGGGATTCTCCTATTCATTATGTAAGAACATCTGTATTTGAGCAGTGGAGCAGTGTTTTCACTCTTCCATGGCTCTAAGACAGTGCTGTTAAGACTGCACAGTAAATTTGACTGTTTTGTGGTAGATTCACTAGTTGTTGGTGTTTGGTTTTTTTGTGTGGTAGGTAGTGGGTTTTTTTTTTAATTATTATTATTAGTATTATTATTATTTATAAGTGGTAAGATTTTTAGGTTCAATTTCAGTATATAAAAATTTACAGATCATTTTCTCATCTGGGATAAGCATACCTTAGACACAAAACACTTTTCATTGCTTTCCTTCCAAGTCTTGTCTTGTACATCTGTTGCTCTAAATAGATGACTTTCATTTGTCTCAGTGCATTTTTATGGATTGCAGTCAGGAAACATGATTTGACTAATGTCTCATATCTCATGCAATGATAATGCTAGAGGAGTATCTATTTTTTTGGTTGTTTTAAAGGGCAGCAGATGCCATGTGGAGTAGTTAATACAGTGTATTTATCATTGTCAAAGAAGTTGTATCCTCAATAAATTCTTCTCTCCCCTACCCTAAGATGGCATCAAAGTATCATTAGAAATAAGTGTTAAAATAGATAATCCTGGTAGACCTTTTTATGTTTCAGTTAAAAATTGTGCTGTTCAGTATTTTTTTTTTTTAAAAAGCAGATTTCTAGTTGGACATGACAGCCCTCCAGTTTGAAAAAATAATTACTGTTGGATCAAACTTTCTGTTCTATGTCTGTTATCAAGTTATCTATCAAAGAAAATTAGATGAGTGATTAAAAGGTTCAGATCAAAGGCGACTGATTTAGCTTCACTGGAGGCTCCCATCTTTTAATTTAAAATGTATCTATGTCTAACTTATTACCTCTCACATTTATAAAGAAATATTGACATCCTGCTAAAGTATGCAATGACCTCACTTCTAGCTGAGTTGTGTAGGTTTCACTGCAGGCACTCTGAATGCATTGATATTCCTGTAACCTTTTGAGGCAAGATATGTGTTTAGTATATTAATGAGCTGGTTGAAGTGATGTACAGTAATTTCATCCTTGGATAAAAACAGATGTGAAAGATTCAGTTTTAATATTTAATCAAGCTCAAAGCCTCTGTTGGCTTGTTTAAATTGACCTGACAGCATTATACCTGGAAACATTTTGAATTAAACCCTGAGTGCTTGACCTTGTTCAAACAGTTGTAATTTAATAAGGCTGCTGTCTTTGTGGAGATAGTGCAGCTAATGGGCAAATCCTTTCTTTGCCAGGATTTGCTTTTCACTGCAGTGAAAAACCTTCTATCTGCTCTTAAAAAGATTTTAATCAGAAAAAGTAATAAAAATGAAATAAATAGCAAAATAAGTTCTGTATGATAGTTGCTAGTCCTAGATTATAGTTTAAGAAGGGATTCCAGAAGATACTTACTTTATTCAGATATCTTCCAGCATTCTCTTGTGATAGGTTTGTGGCAATTGCTATACTGTAGCTCATGGCTTGCTAGAACTTTCTTAGGATTAGGAAGCTATTTCTCAAATGATATATGTTGCTTTGGCCTCAGTGAAGTCAACAGAGCTCGCATCAATTTAAGGCAAATGGAATGCTTTTTTTTTTTTTTTTTTCCTGCTTGTGCCTGCAAAAATGTTTCTAAACTTTGGCATGTTTCTCATCACAATGGGACCCAGGAAACAAGTGCTTGAATGTTTGTGAAGAAGTGTCATTATAAGCTAAGCTTTTGTAAGAAGAGATGTCAGGGGAGCAGAAGAAAGATAATCAGTGAGCATCAAATGAGGTTTCAAGATCTAAATGAAGCAGGCTATATAATATTGAGAGAGAGAGGTCCTGAGACAGAGTTGTTGTTCTCATTAAATTTAATCACTAAGCTAGGACTGAAATGAGGGATATAAAATAGCCCATCTTGTTCTGCTAAATATGATTTGCATGTTCTAAATGGTTACATCATCAGGATCCTTATCTCTCTAAATCTGTGTATATCCAAAGGCTTAATAAAATGGTCAGACTTCTTAAAGATCCGCAGGCTACATAATCTAAATAACAATAGTAAAATCAGAATTAATCTGAAGTAATTTTCATTCTGAAATATAGCAACACTTAATTATACTACAGTGATATTATAAAGCATCATATGGTTGTTGCTAAAGAGTATTAATATAGTTTGAAAGTACATACTGGCAAGGACTGCATATATTCACAGAAAGCTACCACATGCTGTAACAAATCTGCCTCACAATGCCAAGCAAAACAATCATTCATTAAAACCTCATTCTCTCACCCTAGCAAAATGTGACTTTTATTCTCCATTCAGTAAGGTAATTCCAGTTTTAATGTAATGGAATTTACATTGATGTAGGATGTTAGGTCACAGCTTTCTTTATATTCCTAGGATGGAACTGATAAGCATGATACGTATGGGTGCATGTATTCATTACTTCTGTTACAGAGTGAAGCAATGGGTCAGGGTAAGCTTGACCATGGATTATGAAGAATTTCGCTAATACTGACTGATGCCCAAGAGTAGATCCAGCACAGTGAGATTTCTTCAATCATTAGGTTGTTTGTTTGTTTGTTTGTTTTTGTTTTGTTTTGTTTTTTTTCCAAAGCATTAAAAGGAAATAACTGTTGGGAGTTCTGCTAAACTTCACTGAAGCATAGCTAGTTGTTGTTGGTCTTTGACTTGCGTGGGTGAAGAAAGGAAAGTAAGTCTAAAAAAAGTGTTCTTTCATCTAATAGTTTATTGACATCTTGTGTTTAGGAGTTTTAACTGTTTCTGTGGTTTGAGAGCCTGATAATGATTTGTCACTCTTGAGTTTGCTTCTCTGATCTGTCATCACTGTTTTGTGCAGTAGCCTGCTTCTTCTAAAGCTTGCAATTCTACTAAGACTCCAGCGTGAGTGTACGGACACCGGTGATAGGAAGCAGCTGTCAACTCTTTGTTAGTATTGGGAACCTCTAGCAAGACTTCATCTTCAGTTTCAGTCTGGTTTTTGTGGATCATCAGATTTTTTAGGCTGTTACAATGTTAGTTGACAGCATTTCGGCAGTTTATTTTTCAGTTTTACTCTAAAATGCTGATATGTGATGCTTTTCACCTCCAGGTGACTATTTGAAATGTGGTGCAAGCCCTTTACTATGGGAAATTATCTTGGCTACTTTCAGGGTTATGTAAAGTCAAGTCTCAGTCCAGTTCTTCAAGAAGAGATGTCCATTTTAGAAGTAGTCAGGTTAATTCCATGACTTGCAAGTTTCAGCAGCCTGGGCTATTGATTACCGGGAGCATAGGGAATACATTGAGGTATTGTCCTTGTAATACAGTCATCCCAGTTTTGTTAGAATGTGTCTGAAGCCATCTGATAAACATATTTGAGGAAACTTAATGTGCTGTACTTGTTTGACATGCTAAAAATATCTACTCCTTTTCTCAGGGCTGTTACAGTGCGATACCATAGCAAGCTGTCAGGTTTTGTCTGTTGTCTCATTTTCGTGGTAGGACATGGGGTCTTGCAAGTGGCTGCCTGTTAATTGCCGTTTGACTCATGGGGACAAGTGTGGCTGCTTAGTAGACCCAAGATGTAGAGGTAGGATGTGCTTTTGGCCGATGTATTCTGTAACAATTAATTTTGTTAAGGAAGCAAGAAGGAAGGACAGAAGTTTGAATTTAGGCTTACTTGATTTGGATGCAATTGAACCACCACTGTGCTTTGCCCAATCCCAAACCAACAGAACAGATTTAGTCTCAAGATCTAATTTATCTTTCTCAAATGAATGTTCTACGAGGTTTCAGACTACTAGTTACTAGTTATTTTTCTACTATAGCAAAAGAGGGAACATGACCTTCATTCTCTCAAGACAGCCTCATAGTTCATGAAGATGTGACACTGCTTAAGTTATTTAATATTTCCTTGGAAGTTAAGAGTGTGGGCAGATTGAGCTCTTTTGAAACTCCAAGAAGCTTCAAGACTGTATCTTTACATGCCTTTGTAGAATACAATTGCTGCTATTAGCAAGAATGTTAACTATGCACTTCCTTTATCCTGTGTTTATTAAAAATTAGATTAACTACATTTAAAAATTGACAGTTTGGTAATTCTGGGGGTAACTGGGCCTGAGGAGAAGGTGTCCCAGATTTTGACTTGTTTAATGTTGTTTTGAAATGCAGCCCACTAAAACTAGATGGGTGTCGAGGGGAAGCCATTCCAATGTTGTGGCAGATTGACGGGTCTTGTTTGGATGGAAAGTCTCTAGTTGCTATGCATCTTTCAACAGTGGTAATTTCTTCTGAAGTATACCCATCTTAGATTTCTGCTGGAATTTGTAGAGAACACTTTAGGGTGAGGCTGGTCCAGTATGCAGAAGAAAACATATTGGAGCTAAAACTTCCATGAGGGGAAAAAATAGTACATTTGGCAAGGTAACCTGCTTTCATGTTTACTACTTTTTTTTTTGTAACTTAATGGCCAGTTTCAAATGGTTTGTATTCAATCAGAAATGCTGAGTAGGTTTTAGGGAAATTGAGAAGGGTAAGGAGATGCCTTTGAAAGCATTATTGCAGAAGGAGAAGGTGGGACAGCTCTAGCTGCTGGTATTTCAGCTGATAGTAGAGGTGATAGTCAGCTAAACAAGTCATATATGACATTGGATTAAATGTGACACGTTGCTTCTTGGCTAGCTGGAGACCCAAGGTAAATAATGTGGAGGAGGAGGAATATTTGGGGTGCGAGTGTGAGCATAAGGGATATAGTTTGAGAATTTGGAGATGAGAAGGTAGTGAAAGAAATACAAGATACGTAAGCCTGACAGAAGCCAAATTTTGCTAGATGTGGTGTTCTGGGAAATAAACTGTTCATAAAGGTCCAATGCTCTAGGTTAAGCTAACTTTATTATGAAACTAAAGACTTTAAAAATCTCATGGGTTTAAGGGATATTTCATAGCCTAAAATAAAATGGGAAAATCTGTGAGTGTTGTTTTCCTTCTCTTATAGCAACAGATGCACATTTCATCATCTTGTTTAAACAAAGGATCTACATATTGAGTTCCTTAGCATAGGCTGTGGAATTATCCCACTAGGGTAGCCAGACATAGTAAAGGAAAAATACTTTTAATTTCTTTGGTGTTGATATCTGCCCTTTCTATCCTCTCCCATCCTGTTCCCATTTCTTGAAATCAATTTTCTTAATTTTTTTCACGTGTGTACCTTAATGAAAGAGAGAACAAAGCTAGGAATTGTTAATTTTTTATTTAATAAGAGAATCCAGGAGTCAAATGTAAGTGTGCATTTGTTTGTGTGTGTGGTTTGGGGGTTTTTTTGTTTGTTTGCTTGTGTGGTTTTGTTTGTTTGGTTTGGTTTGTTGTTGTTGTTGGGTTTCATTGTTGTTTTTCCCCTTCCTGCAGACAAAGTGAATTCAAAATAGTTTAGTGAGTGGATTTTGCTTTGGTTATGCTGTTTGGCATGTATTCTTAAGAGATTAGCCCTGGAATCTCTCATATATATAGAACTCCCTTCTTCCTCTTTGTATTTGTGTGGTGTAAGTACAAAACGTGATTCTTGTCTGAAAAATATACAGTGATATTTTTAATTTGCAAAGCTCTCCATAAGTTGGAGAGTTGTAAAAAGAGTGCTGTGCTTTCCAGTGGGTGGGCTGAAAAATTTGAAAACTTGCCGGTGTAGTAATGATTATAGAAATGCATTTACATTATTCTATTGTAGGCTTCTCTGTTTTCTTTGTCTTCCTGAAAAATAAATATATATGTAATTAAACCAGGAATTAGACTAGGTTAGTTTTCTCAGTAGGAGATGTGAATAATTTTACAACGTGTTTATCATGACCATAGCTTTATTTTCTGAAGGTGCAAGCAATTAGCTGTGTTAATTTAGTTGTATACTTTGTATGAATATCCTGCATTGTGCCTACAGAGTGATCAGTGTCACATCAAGTGCTGCATGGTAGGATCTATCTAACATGGTTCTGTAACTCCAAGCCCAGGGGGGACGAGCAGCAGTTTGCTTTTGACAGCAGAATGTCCTTGTTGCTATTGATTGGGTTGTTCAGTGAAGTGAAAAAACATTGATCCAGCTTTAAACTGGTAGTTATATGATAATCCTGGAGATGAATGAGTATCAAGTGAAGTATTGCTTGGGGGAGGTGGCATGGGGGGAATCCAATACTGGGTTTTTGTGTAGCTAATAATAGCCTAATGATACTTGAAAAATAGATGTTTTATTACATCTGCAACTAAATGCAACTAATAAATATGAAACAGATCTTTCTGTACAACAGATGTAAATAGTAGTAAAAGGACATGTGTCCCCTCTCTAATTCCCTAAATGGTTGTGTTATGTCTGTGTCTCTAGTCTGGGACACTGTAAGTAATGCCGATACTTTAACTGGTGCTGGAGGATGGGAATGTTATTCTTATTGGTGGTTATGTTTGGCACTGAGCTGCTCTGAAGCAATATATATTTTTTTGTAGCCACTGTCAGCTAATTAATGTTTAAATCCCATCTCTGATCCCTAATCTTGGGGTGTTTGGGGGTGGAATATGAGCTTTGAGCTGACTCTTCCAACACTTCACCACCTGATATTATTAGGCTAAAATGGGTGAATGAGATGGCATTGCTAGTGTTAATGTTTTCTGGGATTTGGGTCTGCTTTGACTTTTTTTTTTGGTACTCTAATCTTTTTATTTGGAGTGTATGCTGCTTACACAGCTCACTCAGGGAATGGGACAGGCATCTTGAATATGGGATGGGAGGACCCTCTTCCTCAGTGAGTATTTGGTAAATGTCAGTTAAGAGGATGACTAAATGTCACTTGTCTTATTGCTTAGCCTGTGTTTTGGCAGCAGCAGTGGTGAATGGCTGCACCTCTACATTTCTGTCTACTTGAATGTTGCTGGTGCTTGTTAAACCTGGACTCCCATCATGATTTAGCTTTATGAAGGATGACAGCATCTCAAAAGGTTGTGCTTGCAATACTCTGCTCCTCTCTCCTTGTTTCCACTATAGCTCATGAGTTTGTAGGGTTCTGGTACTAGGGGCTAGAATTAAGGACTTTCTTCTTTCACTGTGTACTGATTTCCAACCTCAATAAAGCTACAGTTGCACGCATTTCAATATAATCAGCACGGGAAGATCTGATGTGGAGATCTGAATTTCTTTGTTTAGTGTGGTCCACAGAGCTTTCTTCAAATAAATGCAATGACTGTAATTTACACTAAAAAAATCATATTGTCAGGACAGACTGCAGCGTCAGACTTTCAGAAGTGCTGAAATCCATCCTCCTTCCCTGTCTACTTTTGCGGTTCCTACCCCCCTGAAAGGTTAGTCTCTGAAGTGCTTTGTCTATGTGCATGAGCTTTAGAGAGATAGTGAAGTAAATTTGAAGAAAACTGATTTATAATCTACTGGTATAAAAACCAGCCAAGCAAAAACAACCACCAAAAAATGCCTTGTGCAATATTTTCTCCAGACAAATTAGTCAGCTAGTGGTGGGTTATTGTTTTGTTGTTGTTGATTTGGGGAAAGGGATTGCTTCAAGATATAATAAGTCTGAACTCTTTTCTACAAGACTGTCAATCTTGGATTTTCAGCTTTTTAACTGATTTTGGGCTGTTCGTTTTAGTTAGTTAGTTCTAAACAACTGTTGAATCATCTCTCCCAACTTGTAATTGGTGTCTTCAGAAATTCAAATGATCCTTAGTGCAGGAGGTCTGAGAGCTATTACAGTGCAATTGAAGAGTAGCTATTACAGTGCTCAGTGTACAAGGCAAAATTGGGGAAGAGGTTTCTCAGTCTGAGCAGTGGTTTGGTTAGGGTCTATATCTTATTTCATTGCTTATTTGGGAAGTAAATGTGCTTTCCACATATGTTGTCAGAAAGCAGTTACTCAGATAAACAAAACTAGGGAAAAACTGGAGTCACTCCAGATGTTGTTATAGTAAAACTAAGGGGGGTTGGGGGGGAAACCAACCCTACCAGGCTACCCTTATGAATAGAAAGGGGAGGGAAGGAGGAAGTGGGGAGACCACAAACTGCAGCGTGCAAAATTGTAGTCTGGTAGACTAGTGAAATGGATGCTGTTTATATCTGTTTCTGTTGTCAGCTGGAGAAGGGGATTTGAATTTCATCAGCTGGACCACACCAACAACTTTTATTTGCCAGAATTCAGCAGTTACAGATATAACCTGGTTTAGCTGCATAGAAGGATTGTATTCTGTATCTGCATATCATTACTTTTTCTAACCTACTAAATTTAGCTACCCTTAGGGATGACTAAAGAAATTGATCAATTGTGTATTGCATTTACTAAGAGGATTATAATTTCAGTGATTTAATTTAAACTTCTAAAATTTTTCATTTACAGAGAAAAACCCCAGGAAATTGATTTTGACAGTTAAGTAATTATGGGGGAAAAATAAGTCTAGAAAATAGCTGATTGAAAGTAATATTGTCTAAAATACTGTGCATTTATTTGTGGTGTTGGAGCATTTTTTTCATAAAAAGCTGCCTTACAGTTACTTTTGCATTCCATTTTTTTAGACACTTCATTAAAGGCCATCTGACTTAACCACAGTGCTTGTGTCCAGGGTCAGGGTACATATTAACTTGGTCTCATATTTTCACAGTTGATATCTGTTTTTCTGTGACATACAAAGATTATTTTTCTGTTTACAGAAATAGGCCCTCCCACTGATCAGAGTTTTATATGAAACACAGTCTTGCATTGCTTCTTGACTGATACACTTTTTAGGTATGATAAGTAATAAGGAAACAAAAGGTAATGTAGCCAATTAGTGGTAACACCCATTTGACTTCTTTAAATATGTTTACTTTTTCCAGGAATGGGTTGAATTAAGTATGGGCAAGACATTTTCATTTCTTTATATTTATAAGCATTGAACATGGCTCATACTATCACTTCCATGGTTTGTGTAGGGGTTTTTTTTTGTTGTTTATGGGGTGGGTTTTTTTGTTTGTTTGTGGTGGGGTTTTTTGGTGGTGGTGGTAGTTGTGCGTTTTCTGCTTCTTTGTTTTGTGCTTGTGAGTGAAGGGAATCACTTCATGTGGTATTTTAAGTGTTTCTTTTCTTTAAACCATTACTTAAAGATGCATCCAAGAGACATACCTTGTCACTTTATTAGTGGTTTGTTTTTGGAGAGTTGTATTTGTGATAAGCTTAATCCTCCTTACTTCTGCAGTATGCTTTAGTAGGTTCATACAGAAATTAATGGTACTAAGCTTTAAAGAGGCCTAAGTGATTTCAAATTTTTTTTCTGTTCTACAATAATACATTCTCTCACTGTTCTGTCTTTGTGTGTTTCTCTGCTGCTCTTTTGTCTTAACTGTCAGATCTAACCTTCCTGGAAAAGGAAAATCTGTTAATGTTGATAGGGAAACTCTCTCCCGTTGACACCCTCCCCCAGTATCCATGATTCTAGACTATACTGCTAAAGCATGATCATTTTCTGATCTTGTCTTATATTTACCCTTCAGTCTTGCTTTATACACTTCTTGCCATCAGATGATTATGTAGTTAATTAAGAAGCTAGAGGTGGCAGATCAGTTGAAGTACTTGGCTGTAGTTGTCCTCAGGATCAAAATTGTTATGATATTGCAACAGAAGGTGGTTGCATCAGTTGCCTCCTTACTTGTCTTACATGGAGAATTTAAGTGTGTGCACCTGTGTACACATTTCTCCTCTCCCCCTGCATCCTTGCTAATTTGGATATGAGTTCTGTTACCCATGTTGTGTATTTTCTTACATCAACACAATTGTGTAGCTGGGAAATTTATGTTACATTAGAGCAATTTGGTATGAGTTAAGCACGCACATTCACTGAATTTGTTCACCTGTTTTGTTTCTAGCATCCTTAAGTATTGTAACTGTTGATTTGTGATTAGATTGCTGGTGATGAGACAACAGTGGTAAATAGTTTGCAGCTCTGGCATGTTGTTCCTTATGCAGAGCTACAAGTAAGAAAGTACTGGGAAAGGTGAGGCTTAAAAACTGTTTAGGAGGCAAAACAATATCTTCAAGACTTCAGTGTTTTTCCTTTAAACTCCTTTTCATGGATTTCTTTTTAGAGTGGAGGTGTGTAGAGTATTTAGAAGGAAATACTGATGCACTGAAACTCTTAACACATTATGCGTACTTCATAATGTAAATGTATAGGCAAAGCCTTTTTTAAATCTGATTTTTGGAGAATGTCCTTTCATACAGTGGGGGGGTCTATGTTAGAACTTCATGCTCTTAAAACAGTTTAAATGGCAAGTGTGTTCTCAAAACTTGTCTAATGAGCTTAAGGCTATTGTACATGTTTGTTGCTATGTAGAAATGCTCTTTCTAGCATGAGTAACTTCACTTGATGAAATAGCATAAGCTAAACTTCAGTACTTCTGTCCACATAAACTATGTATAGTGAGATGATGTGTCACTGTAGGTGATAAATGCCGAATGATTTTTGGACTCAGGGACATCTTTTGGGGACACTAAGAAAATGTCTGTCATCTTACCTTGGTCAAAACTGAAATTTGGTATTTCTCATGTCCCTCTACTCCTCAATTACATGACCAATTATTTTTAGTGATCCTTCTTTATGGACTACACAGACTGTACAGTTTTTATGTTTACCTAAGAGAGATCTATTCTTACAAATAAGTGAAAGAGTTTGATTGCTGAAGTAAAATGTAGGCATCTCTCTTAATTCTTCCTGACATATCTCAATGAGCAGAAGGGTCAGTTTAAGAAATGGGTTGAATTTTTTTTTTTTGGTATAAACCAAGGTGGGATAGTCTAAAACTATGAATAACTTAATAGTTTGTCTGTCTTAAAAATAGAATAGCTTTAGAATTACTTTAAAATGCTAAACTGATGTCTAGGGCAAATACTGAAGTTTCTTCAGAGAAATTAAATTTCTGCTTCAATCTTTGAGCATACTGAGTACAGATGAATGCATGTTCACTAACTCAGCTGAAGTAGAACATTGAATGAAGGCTGATAATCTCTTCTAAACTGCTTTATATTGCAGATGTCCCACTGTGACAGTTACTGTACAGTCTCCTTGCTTTTGTCTCCTGTGTACTTGGAGATTTGGGGTGGGGAGGTGGTTCCTTCTGTTTTTATAAACTTAAAATCTTGAAGCCAAAAAGTTGGTATAACCACTGTTGAGAATGAATTTATATTAACTTCTTGTTTACTTTCTCAGAGATGGCACTTTTTGACTAAAACTCTACTGTAGGCTTCTCTCTTCTTCCCTTTTCCCTCCCTCCCCTTTTTGTTTTTCTGTTTATCCTTCTCCTCGTGTCATTTAGTGGGTATGCGTCTCAAGCAGACATGACATACAGTCAATGTATATGCAGAACTACAGCCTGGTTGCATAATCAGCTGCCCCAGCTCAGGGGTTAGGGTCAGAGTTTCTAGCTGCTGGATTCTCTCTGGTGATATTTAAGTATTGCTAGAAAAGAATGTAGTCCTGAAGTTCAGTAAGTGGCGCTCTCTTCTAGTCTCTCTGTCTCTCTCTCTCTTTCTCTCTCTTTTTTTTTTTTTTGTGAATAATGACAGTATAATTGGTTATCCACAGCCAGTGTAAAGGAAGTCAAATCACAGGTCCAGACTGGAAGTTGAATCCCTTCATTGAATTAGTATTGTAGCTGCTCTTTATAGCTTAAATTGTATGCTTTCAATTAAATTGGACTTCAAAAAAGCTATAAAAATGCTGTGGTGCATTGTTTGGTGTTGTAGTGAAAATACAATTAGGTGGGAGAATTGGGGATTAACTAGTGCAGTGATAAATTTGTCACTGTATAAAGAAAAGTTGCAGCTATGGCTCTGACATCTTATGCAACTGTGTTAGGTGCTACCATTGTCATCTGTTTGCTGAGAGTTTGTATGTGATTCTCATTTCTGTTTGAATTTGGAGATTTAAAGCTTTTAGAGAATGTGCTTGAGATAGTAGAAGGATTTATTCCTCAAAGTTAGCAGGCTGCCCAGAGAGAGTGTTGAGCCTCCATCCTTGGCACTGTTTGCAACTCTATGATAATGGTTTGCTGCATATCCCCAGTGTCTGACTTGATACCAATTTGTTACATTCTTGTGAGTTTGTCTCCTTACCTTCTTACCAAGATGATTCAACAGAGGTATTCTGGGGAAAACACAAACCTTGGGATATAATAGTTTCAGGAGACTATAGATTTATATGAGGAATACCTTTTGCCTAAGCTAATGGTTTCAGTACTCCATTCTAATTCCACTCCACCTTTCTTCTCCAAGCAGTGCAGATGCTCTAGAGGACACTTTCAGCAGATTCTGTGAATGCTGGTGAGGAGGACAGGCATCTTAGTGAAGGGCTTGATTTTTTTTTCTTTTTTTTTTTTCCATTTTTTTTTCCCCTCTAGAAAGCAGTGCTGCAATAGTGACTATAATGTATGATTAACTATGATTATGGGCAGAACAGCACTTTCTCCCAGGAAATGGAAGTATTAGAATGTAGAAAAAGACCATTACTGTATCTTTCCCCCTGCATTTGTAATAGACTAGATGACAAGGTCAAAAAAAAATTAATAAATATGAGTTTGCCACATGTCTTAACTTTTCTGCTTCCTTTTTTAGCTGTGGATATTATCTGTAGTTGCTGTAAAGGAATAGATGGTGTTTTCTTTATCTGTGGTGTATGGGTTTTATTTGTGATTTTTAAAATTTGTTTTAAATTTTGAACAGATAGAGATCTTAAAGCAGAAATGTTTACTTTTTTTAGTTAAAGTTTGAATTTTCTAGACCATGAATGCCTCTGTGGCTAAAATTGAGTCTTTAGGAAAAGGTACTTATCATCCATAAGACATTTCGTATTGCGAATACATGAAAGATCTCAGTGTTGATTTTTTGGGGGTGTTAGAGTATACCTCTTTCCCCCGAGCTTTGGGAAGAGAGGTGATGTTAGGAAACACAGAATCATGTTATTAACAGCAAATTTTCTTGTTTTCTCTACTGGTGGCTTCTTGTATGGAAATAGTTTTTCCCTTATTTTTCATGTTGAAAGGGGTGTGGGATAGAATATGTAATGAATTTTAGTTCTTGTCAGTCTTTTCTAGAAAACTTTGAACAATGAACTTCAGTGAATAACTGTCAGACTTAAAATTGTGTTTGCAATTTAATGATGCTGTATTCATATAATGATATAATTAAAAGATATACACATCTCCAGGGTGTGTGGGCTGTCACTGATACAGGATTTCGGAGAGACCTTTTGAGTCTTTTTTTTGTAACAGCAGAAGTTCATGTCTCTTTTAGGGGGAGTGTTTGTGGTGGGGTTTTGTGTGTGGGGGTTTT
>JANIJG010000057.1:26611-51363 GCA_024611175.1 Megaceryle torquata | reverse complement strand
AACAGGCTGCCCAGAGAGGCTGTGGAGTCTCCTGCTCTGGAGACTTTCCAGCCCCACCTGGCTCTGTTCCTGTGTGGCCGCCCTGGGTGACCCTGCTCTGGCAGGGGGGTTGGACTCGATGATCTCCAGAGGTCACTTCCAACCCCTGCCATTCTGTGACCAAGCACACTTGTAACCGCACGAATGACGAGCTATAATCTTAACACTTCAAAGCAGTAGAAATAAACCAAGAAAAGAAAATTCCGATAGAATAGCAGCTGGAATAATGAAGACATGAATGGCACAGCAGTTTATGAAACATAATTTGGTTTCATTCTAACAATTTGTACATGGACTGTTTATTTTAATTGCTCCTCCCAAGCATTAGGTAAGAATAAACCGTAACACAGATGCAGACACAGCCTCTGTACCTTTCTACCATCCTGAAAGCATGTTTGTGCATCCTGCTGCCACAGCCAGCGTGTTTCTGCACTTTTTTGACACTACTCTGCACTCCAGTGGCTTGCAAGGGCACAACAACCTTTCTTCCCAACATTTGCACAGAAGTAGTAAGAGAGCACTGTCAAAAGACCCTGCAAACACACAGCTGCTGACGTAACAATTACCATATATTCGCTGCTGTGGCTCCAGGTGAAAAACCTTTCACGGGAAAACAGCCTGAACTGTTGTCACTTTTGTTGTGGCTGTTACTAAAATTACATGGAAAGAGGACTCTGGCTGTGCCAGTTCATGCAAGCGAGGCCCGTTTGACGATGTTTTAGCAGATGAGCTTTGGTTAAGCAATAAGGGAGTAGTAGCTTGGTTATCATAGCAGGAGGAGCTGTAGTGTAAACAACTGCTAGTCACTGTGAAAGCTGCAGAGGTGTCCAGAACCTTCCAGAGAAGCAGACTGCAAGGGCCAGTGCCGACCATAAGCCAGCTTCAAGGTGCCACATGAACCTGAACGAGATCTCCACCCAGTCCCATAATGCACAGTGATGCTTGGGAAGACAACCCAGGCCACCCCACGACTCTACACAAGGACTGTATCTGACCTGCTCCACCAGCCCTGCCCACTTCACTTCTGGAGCCTGTCACGCCTCCCGTGGGGCAGGGCAGTTGTGCAGCTGTGATTAAACTGCTTTTGGTTTCCAAATCTGTTTGCACTTTGAGCTGTTATTTGGTCTTAAAACCACAAAACCAGACTCGTTAAGAGATTAGTAAATTAGTATGAAATTTAAAGATACGACCCTCGATGACTCGGTAGGTTCACTCCCGTTAATTTTAACAACGATGGAGAACGTTACCGGTATTCCCTACAAAAACCCTCAGGGGCCTGGTTTGGGTTTTTTTAAATGCAATATTTCTTCCAGAGATACAACTTGTTCTCTCCGTCTTCAAAATACAAGCCTCTATAGAATCTAACAAAAATATAAGATACAAAAATAACAAATAAAAAGCTTGCAGTTTTTATCGTTACCATACAGACAGCGGGCCAGGATGGACAGGCAACAAATGACTGACGCCAGACCTCGCAGATGGGACCGGAGCAGGCGTAGTAAGGGCGGGGAACAGCTCCACGTTACAGCCAGATCCCTCGACAAGCGGAAAGGCGCTTTCCTCCGAGAGAGCCACCGATACAAAGCGAAATTACCCACGCAAAGAGCATTTCAGAGCTGCACACGCTCAACTGGAGGCTGTAGGCGCGGAGCCCTGAGAGAGGCAGCCACGTTACTCGGCACAGGCTTAGCGCTGTCTCTTCAGCGCTTGCGGAGGCATTCCCGCAAGGACTCGGAGCGGGCCCAGAAAGCAGCGCTAGTCAGACTGCTATCACCCGGCCTCAGCCGCCCGGTAACGGCCGCGGAGGGGGGCGTGTTGCGTGTTACAGGGTGGGATGTCTCCCTGAGGGAGCAAAAGAGAAGGTGGCGGCGCCCGGCCGACTCCACCGCCCCCGTGAGGCGAGGCCAGCGTCCCCTCCACCCGCTGACCCGCCGCCGGCCGTACCTCCTCCGGCCCCGGTCCGGCCGTTACCTCCGCCGCCTCCCGGTCACTCAATTGTCCCGCCGCCGCCGCCGGCGGCTCCCGTCACCCCATTGGCCGCGCCGCGCATGCGCTCCCCGCCGCGGGCGGCGCTTCCCGCCAAGCGGGTGTGCTCCGGGGGGCGCGCGCGGGACGTCGTACCAAGTGCGCATGTCCGACCCCGCCTCCCTCCTCCTTCCCCCCGCCCCCAGTGGACCTGATGGCGCCGGGTGGGAGCGGCCACGCTCAGCATGGCGGAGGAGGCCGCGCTCCCGCCAAGCGACAGCGGACGCAAAAGTAGCTTCGATTTCGCGACAGTGAGCGGCGGCGGCGGCGGGTGGGGTGAGCGGGGTGGCCTCCGCCGTGAGGGCCGGGCCGGGCCGGGCCGCGCCGCAGGGGGGAAGCTGGTCTGAAGCGGGTAGCTGTGCGGAGTTGGGCCGCGGGACGGGAGGCGTTGTGCGGGGAGCTCGGCGTTTGTCGGGGTGCGTTCGGTGGCGGCCGACCTGGCTCTTGCACCTCCGGCGCCTGTGTCGGGCTGGCGGAGGCTTTGCTGTCCGCTCGAGAAGCCGGTGGTGAGCGTGTGCCGGTTGTTGGAGCAGCTGCGCTGCTGCTCTAGGTGCTTCTAGGCTGCTTTGGTTGCCGGTTCCTACTCGGGCTTGACCCAGAGGCCTCCTTCCTACCCGTACAAAGCCCCCTCTCCCTCCCAGAGCCTCTAAGGAGAGCTCTTCTGTCCTTGGTCTGGTCTCTGGGCAGCAGAGTCCAGCCTTTCAAAGCCCCAGAGATGCTCTGTGAGCTGCAGTCTTTAAAAACCATGAAACTAGCGTAGGCGTAAAAATATACGAGTAACCAGTCTGATCTCAGTGCCCTGACCTTTACAGCGGAATAGCTTTGATTAGTGCCAGGCACGTAGCAAGCTACAGGATGGTGCTGTTGCGAACTGCATCCCATCTGTGTTGTCCCTGCTGTTACATCCTCAGAAAAGCTCTGTCTGAAAGCAGCACAAGGCTGGTTTTAGATATGCATCTGCCTGGCAAACAACACGGGATGACAGCTACTAAAATATGACAATATCTGTGAAGGCTGGAGGAGATCTTTGCTTGTCAAAAGCTACGGGGGGGGAAATGAAATAGATGGGAACCAATGGAAAGCAAATAGCAGGTATTACTTTGTGCTTTTTCTGCCTTCCAGATTTGGTACCCAGAAATTCCAGATATCCTCGTGGATGGTGTTGCTGGTAATGGCCAGGTGATGGGCAAAGTTCTGGACCAGAGAAACCAAAGGCAGGACAAGGTTTGCAAATGTTAGTGGTGGGGGAAGGCAGTGATAAATAATGCAGTTTTTAGGTGCAAGCAAAAGAGAAGTGTGACCGTTAATGTATTGTAATAGAAACAGAAGAAGAAGAAATGGCCAAGAAGTTTCTGTGGAAGAGGAGTTGAAATTTATGTCATTCGGGGAGGAGTACCGAGTAAAGCGAGCTGTACTGCCAGAGTGCTAAAGTGCACCTCGTGAAACTGTCAGAAGGTAAAACATCTCTGGTTATTAAGGTCAGGAATTCTCTACTGGAAGAGGCCTGGGCCTTAGTGACAGCTGTTGTCAAAAGCCTTGTACTGAAAACCACAAGGAGTTTGGCACCATGTGAGGTGGTGCTGTTCCAACATCAGTCTTGTAAACATACTGAAGTTCTCATCAGAAACCCCCTGGATTGTATTTTTTTTTGCCTTAAAGTTCCCACTTTGGGAACTCTGGCTTTGGTTTGGGTTTCCTTTTTTCCTCGAAAACAAATGAAGTTTTTGTTTCCCACTTGCTAAAAAAACTCTTTCCTGAATTCTGATAGACTTCAAACTTGCTAAAAAATGCCGAAGAGCGTCTCGAAGACTTAGTGCTTCGGGGTGAGCAGTGTCTGTGCAAAATGTAGCTTACACCACCCCCAACTGCAGTAGAGCAGAAACCCTGGACAGCAAAACTACTGACAGTGCTGTTGATGTATCTTAAATCTCTGTGAAAGTCTTGGAGAAGCTGAATCCTCTGGGATCCACTGAGCCAGATCAAAACTTTGGGCTCACAAGACAAGCTACAGAATGTGTATGTGGTTTTTAACAGTTCTCCAGAATAAACATACTATAAGTTTCAATACTTTCATCAGTATTTGGAACTAGTACTCAACTTCACATTCTGCTAATTAGCATTGATCTGTGCTTTTTAAACTTGCCACCGTGGTCCTCACTGTCCTTTCAGTCACAGCTTTGTGCAAACGTGATGCTCGTTTTGTTCGTGCTGAACTAGCAAAGTCCTCAGTTTCCTGTCTTTGGAGGACACCTGGAAAAACATACAAGGAAACAACAGCGTGGAAAAAAATTACCATCTTCACAGTGCAATATTTTCATGGGCAGACTCATTTAAAACACAGAATGTCCACACTGTGGTCAAAGGAACAGACAACTGTAAATTTAGTTTCCCTGTGTTGTTCCTGCCGATGCTGTAGCCGCCAGAGCTCAGAGCTGAATGCAGCCTGCAAAATCTGCCTCGGACCTCGTGGGGAGTCTGTGTGGATTGCACTGCCTGCCACTGTGGCAGTGCTGTCACTAGGTCACCTGGCTAGTAGGTGTCCCAGCTAATCTAAAGCTGGCTCAGGCACCTCTGCAAGCCCCCGTGCTGGCTGTGCTATAAACGTGCCAGAAGAAATGACACGAGGTGGAAACCGTGTCACAAAGGATGTGGTTTGTATGTGGGTGATAGGCACGCTTGCTTGTGTTATGTATGGTTTTGTTAGAGGTTTTGTTAACTTTAATCTTGGCAAATGACCCTTTTAACACAAGCACCTTTCATAATCACTGAAGGTCTGCTTTGACACTCCTATCTCTACAATATCTACCAAATTCCAGATGTTTACTGTATTTCTGAAGAGGAATTGCAAAGTTCCTTTTTCCTTTTAGAGCAGAATTTCACCTTTGTCCTTGGAGATTCATACTGTTCTTACACGGTTATAATTCAGATTGACATTCTCTTTTCAGCATCATTTTGCAGTTGCCAGATACCAGTGTAAGGCATTTAAGTGATGACACCCTTTCCAAGTTTTTCTTTCAAGTGAGCAGCCTTAGTTATGCTACACATCAGAGCAATAGTTTTTATCAATACAACAAACTTCACTGTGATAGTTTTGTTTTAAAAAGGAACTTAAAAAAGGCATATCATGCCCAGATAAAACCAGGTTCAGTAAGAAACTGTCATCCTTTTAACGACTATAATTCTGCCAGATTTCAGTTGCTGCTTCTCAATAATACTGAATTACATTGTCTTCAGTCTTAGAAACAAAACTGTAAGGTTTCCAAATTAAAAGGCAGCAAAGTGTTTGGTTTTGTGATAAATATATGCATCAGTAATAACTGAAAGAGAGACTCAGGATTCCTGCCCCTCACCCTGATCTAATCAGATCTCTTGTGTTGAACTGTAGGTTTTACAGTGGCTTGCTTTGAAAAGCATTGTTTTCGTGGGCTGTTAGGACAGCACTTATTCAGCAGCTGGCTGGTTAGATGTGGGATTCAGTAACTTAGGAAACACTACTGAGCTTTTTCTTACTGTTTTGGGTTTTTTTTTCTCATAGGCATAATAAAGCAGTGAAGAGAAACTGAAGGACAGAAGTATTACATGTCTTACTGATCAGAAAACTCTTCCTGAAGTATCTGGACTAACTATAGGTGGTAGAATCTATCAAGGTACGTTATCTTTTCTGTTTTATTTAGAAAACACCCTAACTAATGAAAACATCTTTCACGAGTCTCAGTGGGGTTGCCAGAGTAATTTTGTATGTTAAGGAGGAATGCAAAGCCTAAACCATATTCTTTTAAGTGAGTTCTGTGGAGTCTTACCAAATTCCACTGGGCTTTTCATGATTTCAGGGTTTTGAGGAGGGCAGATTGCCAGTTAGTTCTTCACAAATCTTTCAAATCCATTTAAAGGCTACTCAGCTGTATAAAATAGACTGGGTAGGAGAACACAGTAGCTCCACACAGTTTCAGGGTTAGCTGCAGTTTTGGCTTGTTTCTCTTCCTGAGTATTAAGTATTTTTCTAGGCATATGAAGTTTTCGCTCTGTCCCCTCTGGAATGGAAGGCTACAACGAGTAGACAGTCTTAGCCTTTAAGTGATGTACAGTTGATAAGTACAAAATCCACTATTTGAAAGTGCCACAGCTGTTGTCTGAGAGGAGTTTGTTAGGCATTATATAAAAGGCATTAAAATGGAGAGAAAATACTTGCACTGGAACTTCTATGACATTTCTGCTTCAGGTTGAATTCGGGTACATAGCAACTCTGTGTTCACAGTGGCTGCTGCAACTGTGTTCAGTAACAGAGTTCAGAGCACGTGTGGCTCGACTGTCTGCTGAAGTCTTTGCTTTCAGAATCCAGAGAATCTTGATACAAAATTGGGATTCCTAACATCCAGAAGTACAGTCCTCAAATTGCCACTTAAATCTTACAAAGTATGTGTTTGCATTCTCACCTGTGAAGTTCTTTATTCATGTTAAGTTCTCCATATTTCTAGAACTGCTTCCAGGCCTTTTTGTGGATCTAGCCATTCAGCTTCAGGACAAAGACTGCTTTATTTCTCCGTGCTGTTTTGACAGGTTGAAGGAGTGTGGAGAGCATGGGTTATGATATTGACCGCTTCGTTGGCTACGTTAATGAAGGGCTGTTATGCTCCATCTGCCGTGATGTGTTAGAAGATCCGTTACAGGCTCCTTGTGAACATGCTTTCTGTACTGCTTGCATACATGTCTGGCTTGTTCATCACAGTAACTGCCCTGAAGACAGACAAGTGATTGATGTATCTTTGCTACGACCTCTCTACAGGTATACAATAATCTTGCTGTACGTCGAAATTACGTAAATTTAGGATTTCTGAACTTTGCTTGCGCAGCTTCATCTCTCGTCATTTACTGTCACTCAAACTGTCTTTATCCAGTATGCCTGTGGCAGAAACTGATCACTTGCATGAGAGCTTCGTATTGTTCTACTTACTGTACCTGACTTTCAAGGTGTTAAGATTTCAAAATGGAAAGAACACATAGTTTGCCCTCCGCCTTTTTTATCTTGAATGCCGATCATGAAATGTATGGATGTTACTCTGAATGTCTTCTACAGGGCCAAAACTTTCCAGGAATTTTTTAGAGAAAGCAGGTAAAGCAACACTTGACAACAGCCGCTGAACACTGTGTCTTTGGTTTTTCTTTTCAGTCTTACCTAGATACTGTCGTGGTGTTTCTAATTAATAATCCTTGTAAATAAGCTCCAAACTTCTTGCCTTCAAAACTCACTGTTTTAAAAAGGGCCATTACCCCTAAGAAGGGCTAAATGTCTTTCCTTGTCCTGTAAACTGGGCTATTTTCACAAGTATGTTCCATAACTGGTCAGGCAGTTGGACCAGATGATCACTGTAGGGCCTTTCCAACCAAACTGTTCTATTCTGTTCTACTCCCTTCGTTCCCACTGTTGCCAGCGCGCAGCCATTCGTCAGTAGATGCTGCTTTTTGTTTAACCCCTGCACTGTCTGCTCTTGCTTAGATTAACACTTACATTGTGTTTAAAACCTTCAGCCACGGATGTTGGCTCCGTTAGTACTTGGTATTTTTGTTGCTAGTGAGACTTCACTGTCTGGAACGTTGAAGTGTAGTGTATGGTATAGAAAGTGAAGTATGGTGAAGCATGGACAGAACCCTAGAGTTTCATTTATAGCTCGTTTCATCCGTACTCAACTGTAGTCAGCTTGGTTTGGTGTGTTTAGAAAGACAAAATTTAAATGATGAATGAGATTACCAGTGTTATTGGGAACTACTGAAAGGTCACGGTTAAAAAGGTATTTAAAAATAAATATTTCATTTGCATACTTAGTTTTGGAGACTGAATTTCCCATTAACATTGTTTCTTTTAAGCCTGTTTGTTTCCAGTATGGTCTCTTGAATTCTTGGGGAAAAAAACCCAACCAGCCAAACAAAACCAACCAACCAAACAGAAAAAAAACAAAAGAAAACACACACACACAAAAAAACCCCCAAACAGTTAAACTGATTCTTCACATTTTTCTTTCTAGTGGAGATTAGAATCTTACTTACTTTTCCCACAAGTAGAAAATACAAATTTTTCAATAATGTTTCCAGATTTAAGAATAAATTTCTTTTCTTTGTTTTGCACATAGATACATGAAAAATGATTTAAACCGTCTGCAGCTCCATTGCAAAAACAGAGAGTATGGCTGTGAAATGGTTTGTTCTCTGGAGTCTATAGACAGGCACGAGAGGGAGTGTGAATACTGTCAGATACCTTGCTCTAATGCTGGTGAGTAATATTCAAAGAAGCTGAAACCTTTATATTCAGGAAACATGTGCTCTGTCATCTTTCTGCCAACAGAACGGCGATAACTGCTGTTATTTCCAGGTGGAAATTCAAACCTTTGGTGTGTTCCTCTTCACAGCAATGTTTTTGAACAAAATGCATCACCAATTTATGCCAATCCTGATCGTCAGCAACAAATCCTTACCCAAGAACTAACCAGAATGAATGAGTATGATGGACTTCAAATTTATGAAAGCATACCAGCACGTTTGTTTTGGTTTTTGTCAAGTTAGAAGGTTATCTTCCAATTTTGACTGCTCATTTTGATGTTTGGCTTAATGTAGTAGCACCTATGGAACACTTAGAGGTTGTGAGTTATTTACAGACCCGCCGGTTGCCCGGCGTGCGTGCAGCAGCTCTCTCTGTCTCGTGGTTTTAACAAAAACATATCTTGGAATTAAGAATTTCTTTAAGCTAAATTCTGGTTAGAATTTGTTGTGTTCACGTTAAGGTTTTTATTTAAAACAAACCTACGCCTCCCAAGGAAGAAACATGCTGCTTAAAAGGAATGTACTGTTAAAACTTCCCAGAGTATTTGATTCAAAATGTTGTATGTTCCTAGACAAAGTTAGTATCTAATTAATGATGCTATGGGTATAGTCAAGTCTGCTGCTCTAATGAATTAGAAGATCAAGGTGCTAGAATCACTCCACTGCAAACAGTAACTTCTCTCAGCAGTAACTGACCCCTGCAGATGCTTCAGATTTACCTGTTTCACTTCCTGTGGAAAAAGGAAAATAGAAACAAACATAAATAATAAATATTTCTCTATTAAAATATACCATTTACAAAGTTATATGTTAGAAATACATGCATTATTTTATAAAGGTAGATGTTGATAAAGTGTTGTAAAGTTATAACATTATAAAGTTACCACACCTTGCCTCTGATGCCTGGTGTTTAGGGTGTGAGGGCTTTTACATCTCGTGCACTCTCTCAAGAATACACTGGAGTGTATTTTGAGTTCCTCAATTACAAATCATTATATCCATTAGGACAGCTGTAGAGAGCTGTCTTTGGGGATTTTCTGGAGTGGTGTGTTGCCAAGTTTCATCGCTCGCCGTTTCAGTTTTCTTAGGTCTGTTCTTATCTTTAAATTAAGTGCAGATATGGATTACAGCAAATAGTGCCCCAAAGATTAAATGTAGAGACTACAGACTACAAGTTTAGAGTGCTAAATGTAACAATAATTTACATAGTGTTCATTTTTGGTTCTCTGCTATTCACTTCAAGTGGCTACAGATGTGTAGTTTGTGTCCTAGAATTTCTGTGGAAATGTTTCTGGTTTTCTGTCAGTCATTAGGTGTTCATAAACCTATGTTCTTGTTTATTTATGTGGTCTAGTAGCTTTTACACAAGACCAGCTGCTTGTTGGGAAGACAGTCACATTTGGTCTCACCCACATCTGTCTTACTGTGTGGCACTGGACCTTCTTTCCTGAATTTGCTAAGCTGACTCTTTTTTATGCATGGGTGTGATCCTTCAGTTCCAGTCAACACAATCTGCAGAGGCAGCACGGGGAAGCTGCTGGACTCTTAGCTTGGCATCAGCGTTGTCATTACTGAAGTTGCTTTGATGCTCCATCGGCAGCACAGCAAATACCTGCTTTCAGTTTTTCAGTATTTTTAGTTCAAGGGCAAACACTGTAACTAGACTTTTTCAGCATGTTTTATTACTAATTATATGTGTTGTAATTATCACGTTCTAAAGAAATCACTCTTTTCATCGCTTTTCAACAGATGGGCAGTTGCTGAGCTCGGACATTGCAGCTGGCTTTGTTTGAAATGAACTCGAGTGCTTTTGCTGGTTGTAAACGACTGCCTTGCCTTACTCCTCCCTCTTCAGGTTGCACAGTTCAGATCGAGCGACGTAACTTAGATGGTCACCTGGCAGTGTGTGACTATCGGAGCCGTGAATGCCCCAATGGTTGTGGTTACACCGTTCTCAGCGCAGAAGACACGCAGCACAATTGTGTAGCGGAGCTGAGAACCGAGCTAGAACTTCTCCGGTACAAATCTTCTGTTTCTTTGATGTTTGTGTTAGTCTGGGCCTAAAGTCACTGCGTAAAGCACTTCAAATGCTAGCACTGGATTCTGGTATGGGTTAGGTGATCTATTAATTACTTAATACAGATTGGGCCAGAGGATTGAAATTCTTTAAATTCTGACTGGTTTGATTCTTCTGCTGGTTTTTTTTTTTTTGTCCATGTTTTTATAAATCCTAAAATACCATTGCTTGCAGTTGAACGAACCCGTGAGGTGATTTTATATAATGGCAAAATACCCAAGAAAACTGGGCTGAAGTTGTCAAGTTCATTTTTCCATTGGCCTGTCATAGACCTAAAATCACATTATTTAATAATTATATTTCATTTCTATTTTTACAGACCCAGAAGATAAAAATCTCTTAATTTTTGTCAGGTACAGAGTGGTAGATTAAACTGTGAGGAGCTACTTTTAAGTTGTTATTAAAATCCTGGCAGATTAATAAGCATTGGTGAACATGACCCTTATTAGACATCCTCTTTTTCCCTTTACATAAGTTTCTGTAGCTTTCCATTTCCATGGCACTCCACCTGGACTCTCTCTCCCACGTTCCTTCCCATTTCCAGCTTTCAACTCCATGTCTTGCGCTCTCCAACACCGCAATGAAGTCAGGCTCAAATTCAGTTTACGTGCGTTGAGACACAAGGAATTCTGCTACCTGGTTTATGAACTCAAAAGCTTCTTGTAGTAACAGCTGGATTTGGGCTGTGGGGGTGGTGAGGTTATCAGAGTTTACTGCATCCTACCCTTCAGCATCCACCACAGAAGCGACAAGATGAGATATTTAGCAGTACTGTAGTACTCACACTGTTTGTCTTCGCTGCTTGGTTAGTAGTACTAAGCAAGCATATTCTGTAGGTAAGAAGCAGTACATCATTTAAAGTCATAAATATGACACAGCTGTCCCCTGGACAGGCCGTTCACGGTCGCTTTAGCGACCCCTGGGCACAATGCGCTGTTTAATACTCCTTTTATTTCAATCAGTAAGTATTACTCTCCCATCTCTAGAGGGGTGTCCCGTAGAGTACGATGGGAATCAGATCAGGCTGTTTGGCTGCAAGAAGGCATTCTGGAATTTGAAAACCTTTTTGTTTTTTGTTTTCCTGTGCTTACAAGACTTAACAAGGAGAAATACACTTTCTAGGTCAGAAATGATCTGCAGAGTGGAGGAGGCAAAACATGAGATGGAGTCAAGGTTAGATTCACAGAGAAGGCACATGGTCCAAAAAGAGAGTATTCTGCAAAATGAAATTGAAGAACTAAAGGTAAATATAATAATTTATTTTCTTTGGTTTTTCCCTCTCCTAACAGTCTAGCTTTTTGCCTTTCCCAGTCATAGTCTCTTACTTTGTAAATGTAGTATCATAGGGACGAGAATTATGGGAAAATATATGGGAAAGCAAAACAGGCATTAGCACGGTGCTTTGCCAGGCTGATCAGCTCTTTGGAGAAGCAGGCTGAGTGCTCCAGTTGTGCAGTTGATCCACTTCCAACTCATCTGGAGCTAACCCCACTACCCCTGTACAAGGACTGCGGTGTTCAACGTGTACCTAACATGTCAACAAATCAGCCTGAAACTCATTTTCAGTGTCTAAACATCAGGCATGCATCACAAATCAGATGTGATTAAATACCCAGCTCCTTTTTTAGTGCTATCCAAAGCGGTTTAATCCAGTGCTGACACAGAGCCCTGCTGCATACAGCTGTATTTACACAGTAGTCCAGTTGTGGTCAAGAGGGTGGAAAGCTGCACTGTAAACTTAATTAATGAGCAAGGCTGTCTTTTCATTCATCCAGTTCACAGAATAATGACTTTTGAAGCCCAAATGTGCTTCATTGTTTACATTTATTTTTTTTTTTTAGTCTTCCTGGATTTGCTGTTAAATCTGTGAAGAATGTGTCTGAACATAACCAAAAACTTATTTTGATTGGGGTCTCGAAATAGCAAATGTAAGCAGCGACTAGGTGAATCCACTGTTTCTTACTACATTTTATAAGAAACTTGTTGCAGTTTTAGGAGAACTGTATTGGAATCTCTGCCACGGGACCATCTCATAAGATGGCTGCTGGATTGTGTCTCAAACTGCTTACATTTATTCTGCTATCAAAAAATGGTGCCAGGGCTGTTTTTTTCTTTATAACCCACCACCCTCCACGCGTGGCCAGTTCAACTTCAAGCCACCTGCATCAGCAGAGAGTTTGTTTCTTCGGGTACATTTTCATTTGCCTTTCAGAGCCAGATGTCACGACTGATGTCAGATGTACGCTCTCTGATGGCTGCAGAGAGACAGCACCGTCAAGAGCTGGAGCAGGCAGAGCTGGAAAAACGGGAATTAATGGAGCTGCTGAGGGGGCTGCAGAAGGACTGTCGATTAACTACTACAGAAGGAAGCAGAAAGTCAACAAGTTTCCGCCCTCTGACACGGCTGGAGAGTGTGAAACGAAAACCTCGGGAAGTTACGGTTATCTGAACAGAAGTAAGCTCAGAAAGCATTTCCTTCTAATCTCTGTGACCAGCTGGCAAACTTTCCTACTTTCTATGAACGACTGGTAAATTTTATGTCATTTCCTTGGGGGTTTGTTTTCTTTTAAATCTAGATTACTACCTTATTTCCTTTGGAGCATCAAAACAAACGGGAGAAATTTCTCATAGGGAACACTGGGCATTAAAACCAGTAACTGGCAGGTACACTTTCAGCTCCTGCTCTTATAAAGAGAGGGAAGGAGACTTCCTTTGTTACCTCTACAGTGCATCATTTACAGGAATCTTTCAAGCCTGAAAGCTAGAGCCTTTTCAAGGCAGAGATTCTTAAAGGTTGTTTCCTTCCTGATCTGTTATAATCCATTTAAGTCTAGTTTATGCTCATGCTTGAAACAGAAAGAAAATGGGATCAATCAGTAATGACATTTGGGATGTACTTAATTTTGGGAAAAGTCAGTAACAGAATTAGTAAATCAGTAATAGAAATTAATGGACTTGGCTTATTTGCAGTCCACAGAAGGTCTGTTTCAAAGCTGGAAAGAATGAACTTGAAATTGTCTTTCTACTGCTATGTGACAGCTTCAGGCGAGATCGACTTTTACTTCAGAGCTTCCCTAATTTCCAGGCTGATAAACACTTTAGGGACTAATAACAAAGCCCAAGGTAATAGAGTCATCTGAAACCTTTTAAATAGATGTGTGGGTACCTTGGAGTTTGGGGCAGTGGGGGAGAAACTGCATTTCATTTTAAAATGTGAAGCTTTTAAATGTGAAAGTACCGGCTCTTTCTACAGGGTCCCTTAAGCTTAAGAACAGCCCACGTGGTATCTTGAAAGCACAGATCAAGATCTAGAGATAAAGAATCTAGATAAATATCCTTACTTTTCTTTTGACAGCTTTAAGGCTACTTGGATGTTAATATCCACAACAGAAGGATATTTGCACAGTCACTTGGATTCTGGACACCTTTGTTAGTACTCAAGTTTGCAGTTGTGTAAGATCTGGGATTTTCAATCAGACCACAAACTCTGACTCAAGGTGGCATTGGCCCGTAAAGACTGCACGAGAAATCTGCAGTTCCAGGACCTTTCTCCAGATTTCTCAGCCCTTTTGCGTTGTTTTCAGTGGTAGAACTAAGCCATATCCTCTGCATTGCAGCAGTCCAGTGGAGTTCACTCGAGAAGAGCCTGGCCTCCTGTTTACTGAATGTGCTAAATCCATTTGGAACTTTGAGGAGAGCGTGAGCAGGTTCAGCAACGTGACCCAGCTGGTGATTTAGCAAATAGCTAACAGTGGGTGCCTCGCCCTCGCTCGGAGCAACGCTTCCACGGCTAACAGCACAACCAAAGAGAGCCAGCGGCCGCCGCCTCAGCACATAAACTACCTTGAGAACATCTGTGGTCAGAGCTGTCTTAATTTCAGGCATTAGTAACTCCTCCTCGCTTGCTGTTTTTGTAGTACCCCTGAAGCAGATGTGCACCGTTTAGAAACTGACAGAAATAACTCTTCTGGAAAAGCTGGTTGGTCTTTTCTGAAACAAAACATTCCTAGTAAGGATTATGTCCAAATATTTACCTTATATTTTAGATTAAATTACAATCTTTGACAGTATTTAGGTTGCTATAGCAGTCTGAGTGACTCATGACCTCGTAAGCAGCCATATTTAAGTCTGAAACGCTATCGTGGGGACGACCTTCCCTCCCACTAAACGTTCAGTGGTCAGTTCACAGTGTGCTTATTAAAGCTCGTAGCTAGAAAGTAAGAATGCTTTTACTGTGCTCTAATCAAGCAAGCTGTTAGCCTCGGTGGTCTGTGTGACTCTTCCAGCATTCATGCTGATTTTGAAGCTTCTTGGCAACAGCAGATTTCATGTTCCTAGAATCGATCGGTGCTTTTCTGTGTGCTGCAGCTGTGTGGTTCTGTGATGTGACTTTATCTACTGTGCTTCACGTGAAAGAAGAAAATTAACTTCAAAATCCTGTAGAACTCAGAGGAGCTGGATTATCTTTCCTGAGTCAAAGGGCAGTAATGATCACCCAGTCTTTTCTCTTCTGACTGCGTTAAAGCAGCAGGTTATTAGCTCCGTGCTTGCTCCATAATGGGATCTCTGCATTGGTTTGTTTTAGGAATTTCACCCACCTATTTATGACTAAATTCCTTCTAGTAGAGGAAATAGTGTTTATTTAATATTTACTTAGCATTTGGTCTGTGCTGTCTGTCCCCTGAGTGACAGACACAAGACTGCTTGAGAAAAACGTGTGCTAGGCGGTAAGGACGGACGTCGTGCTGCACGATCTGTGTAGTTCACGGTCACCAGCTCTGGAGAGCCTGCACTTCCAGAAATATCGCCACACTGTGGGCCCACCTGCTGCTGGAGTAACCTGTCCACTTGGTTTTCCTTTAGCAGGGAGGAAGCATTTGCAGAGATTTTTTTTAACCGGGCACATAGTTGGTAATAGCATCAAATCCCTCCAGCTACCTTAAAGCTTAAGCCCCTTCCTCTGTTTGTAACTTCTGCAGTGAACATTTTCCTCTGCTAACGAGCCGCTCACGGGGTGGCATTATGCTGAAGCATGGTCATCATTTCACCTCTCTTATAATTAACTGGGGTGAAGTTAAGTAGCTCATTATGTTAATATTTTATCTACTTTCAGCTTTTCCACGCATGTATTACACAGCTCTTAATAGCAGCTGGCAGAAGTAAGGGATTTCTCTTGCTCCCTTCTCTCTCTTTCTCTCTTCTCGCTCCCTTCTCTCTCTCTCTCTTCTCGCTCCCTTCTCTCTCTCTCTCTCTTCTCGCTCCCTTCTCTCTTTCAAATGGACTGTTAATCCTTTTTATAAAAACTAAGGATCCAAATACTGTAGTAGACTTGATGTAAGTGAAGACATTCACTTGAAAATGCTACTTAGGTAGTCTTGATCATATCTTAGGATTCTATGAGACAGTGCTGAAAGTGCACTGTGGGAGGGCTCTGGCACTAGATTACCAGTCTGAGCATTCTCATACTAAATCACACCTTAATCAGTTCCATTTCCAGCCAGGTGGAGCCGTTCCTGAAGCAGACCAGTAGCCCTGCAAACAGTTGTATTTTTACTTGCTTCTGATAGCACTTTCATTAGTTAAAGTGTGTGAGACTACCAGGTGTTGCAAGCAGACGAGCAAATCCTTACTACAAGAAACTGGGTGAAAAAGACCACTAAAGAAATTCACATTTTAAAGCAAGGGGTAAGTTTTTCTTTGAAAGAAAATCAACATTTACCTATTTATTCTGAAGACCCAAGAGGCCAGCAACATGTAAGCTACTTTCCTTAAACCAGCTTCTCCACTTGAGAGGTCAAGATAAAATTTCCTTTCCTTTCTCTTGCCTTTAGCATTAAGGCTGCATTCCTTGTTCTCAGGCACGCCTCCTGAAGCAACAAAAGGTCAGTGGCCTTGGCCAGTCTGGACCGTTACCGCCAGGATTACTTTATGTGGGACAGAAAACGTAATCTCAGGAGAGCTTCTGGTAGGTGTAGATGAGCTGCACCAAGCGTGGGACTGAGAACTGTGCATCTTGAGTTGGCTGTGGGAGTGCTGAGGAAGAATTCTGCTGGACTTCCTCGTTAAGGCGATGGGTTTTAGTGTGATTCCAGATGAGCAGTCTCGTGAGATAATCTGGTAGCTCCCATGTACAAGAGTTACTTGTCAGCACAGAAGGGAATGGAATTACAGTTGAGCCAAATCCCCAATACAGTGACGTACTTTGGCTGGCCAAGAGTGGTTTTTCTTTCAGGTGTTTTTCAGAAGTTTTATATATTAATAAATCCCAGGTGGCAAACAGTTCCTAAGCTTTCCATAAAGGGGTAGCCTTGCAAATCGGATTTTCCATGTGCTGTCCTCTTGGATGTTTCTGGCTGGGTGCTTTTCTACAGCTATTTTACTTGGAAGTGCTGGATAGTACATAAAAGGAGCAGTACTCGCCTTGCCTTCCTCCTGTACTGCTTGTCAGATGAGATAGGGCAGGACAGGGAGATTTTACCACGTAGACAGATGCCTTTAAGACCTACAATTCTATGCAACTTTCTATTAACAAGTAAACATTGAACTGTCTTCCAGCATTATGGGTCACTGCCAATCTCCTTACATTTTCTACCTTTATATTTAGTAGCAGGGAAAACAGTGCTGAACGGATCTTCTCTAGTCTGTAAAAGGAACAGTAACACTCTTTGTATCACTTTGAACTATGCTTTGTATACGATTTCAACTAATAAAGGGTGTACCCCATAACTGGTGCAGTTTGGTTCACTTCTTCCTCTGAGCGAAGTTCGAGCACCCTCGTTAGCAGACGCAGTGGCAGAAGTGGATGCGCTGGCTGCACGGCCCCTCTAACTGCAGCATGGGGCCGGTGCCCTGGAGGAGCTAGGGCTGTATTTTCCCCGTTGGAGGACGTGCATCGCAATAACCAAGGCAGGCACTCAACTCAACAGTGCCCCTTCTCTAGGATTTCTCTCCTGCCTCACCCAGGGGGGTTTCTGGAGGGGATGAGCAGCCGTGTTGAAGGCAGAGAGAGAACAAAAGTTGAAAACTCAAGAGACTGCAAGAGCATGACCCTCCTGTCCTGCACAGGCAGCGGGATAATAAAATGGCAAAAGAAATGAATTCAGTGTCCATCAGCTGCTGTGATCTCATCCCTAATGTAGGTTTTTCGTAGCCACTCCAAGAGCCCATACACAAGAGCAGGAGTTGTCAGCTCGAGCTGCGTTTGCTCAAACATGGACAGTCTGGACACAGGGTGAATTTATGCAGCTCTGCCTTAACTGCCTCAAGGGAGGAGCTGCTCAGCAGGGAAAGCTTCTGTGTCACAGCTACTGCAAGTGGTGCAAGAGCGTGCAGATAACCTCCTGATCTGCTCACACCTACCCCTCTGCAGCTGGCTGCCTGCCCCTGTGAGACTACAAAGCCTGCAGAGCTGCTGAAGATTCTGGAAGTAAGGATAAAAAACAACAACCACCTGACTCAGGTGCCCGTAGACAAACGGTGCCTTTGTCCGCTCGCTAGTGAGGACGCTGGCTGAGCTGAGGCAACTCTTGACATGTTTCAGCCCCACCTGCAGCCTCTCCTTACCCGGCTCCGGTGCACGCACGGGACCCGGGTACTCGCCCCAGGCCTGGAGGAGGGAGAAGGGGAAGGCAGGGTGGGTCTGCGCTGCCGTACTCGCTCCTCCAGAGCATTTTGCTCACCAGGTACGTGTACAGTTCACTAAATGGTGTGGTGACAGTGGCACGAGCCCCTTCCCAGCTTCTGGTGCTCCAGCCAGGAAACAAAACTTGAGAAATGTCTTTCGGGACAGAGTATAAAAAGCAAAGTTTTATACTTCAAGTGTTATTTACGCGTTGCAGGAATCCAGTTTAAAGGAGCAAACCAAGTATGGGGTCCTGAGTTTTTTAAACAGCATTATTTCAAGTTGAATTTATCCAAGAAAGGAACCGCTTCACACTGACAGGCGACAGAACTAAATTCATTAAAAACAAACCAAAAAACATGATAGACATATACTTCTTTTTCAGGTCTAACTAAATTTACAGAGCTTCTATACATCGGACAATTAAACCAACCCTTTATTTCCTCCTGGTTTGAAAAATGACTAGCGTGACATGCCATGTATTTTAAGCTTTCAAGAACCAGTACTGAATATTTACATAATTATTCCATGCTTGACACTTCACTTTTCATTTCAAATTCCCTGACAGAAAACAAATGATTCATATCCCTGCTAGTTTCCAACACGGGAAAGTCTCTCAAAAAATAAATCAACCTTAAAGATGTGGTCTAAAGAAGCTGATCAGCTTTAAAAATATTTATGCCAAGTGCTCCTTTAAAAAATAGCATTAAAACCTCTAATGCCTGTGAGAGCTCCACCCATTTTAGTCATCACAATTCCATTATTGGTAAAATGACATCTTCCTGTTATTTTACCATTCAGAAAAATTATTAAACATGAACAAAGATCTGGATTAGAAGCCGAACGACGTTGAAACGCGTACCTTTGTGAACCGATGCTCTTCCCTTTACCTGCACCCACTCAATTAAAAGATGTTTACCACTTTCCCAGGTTAAGTCAACTGACGTTGTGCAAACTAATCCATCAGTGTTGTGCCAACTACTCACTGCGCAAAGAGCGGGACGCTGTCCCAGTCTCCACGCAGAGTAAGTGGACCCAGCAGGGGCTAGCTGTGGTTCAAAGAAAAACCTGTTTAATTTAGCTAAAAAAAAAAAATCAAATAAAACTCCATTAAAATACTGCCATACTTTAGGAACACTTAACACAGAGTGTTGAAGTTTATGAGTCTAGGCAGACAAGCTGGCCCCAGTATGTTATAATTACATAAAACAAGAACTTCACAATTGGGCCTTATTTCCTCAGATGAAGACCCCTTAATAGCACTTCTGTAACGTCAAGAGGCCAAAGCTGAAGGGAAAGTGGAGCTCAGCTATGGCTGACAGCAGATCTCGCTCGTAAAAATTGTAGAAGGCCTTTAGGAAAACCTAGCACTCCTCACCAGAAATGCAGAGAGAGAATTCATTCAGCCCCAGGGAAGGCAAACATGTAAAAAGCTTACTTCAACTGCCCAATTCATTATGAAAATGAATTCAGAGTTTAGTGGCAACGATTCTTTATGAATTCCTACTCATCCAAGCTTTTCTCTTCACCCTGGATCTCAGACTAATTAAAGAAACAAATCCAAACCATCCACCCCCAGGGGAGGGTTAGCAGCGCTGCGTCGCTACGCGGTGGTTGCGTTGATACGCCCGTCTCTCTTCTCTCCTTCACGGATGACAGTCAGTCAGCAGAGAGGCAGGCGACTCATCAACTCCAGGCCCACTCAGGGTACGGGTATCTTGCCTTCTAACTTCCAAGCATGCTCTGTTTCCCCCTGACATAACTCTTGTGCTCCTACTGCATCAGCTGGAGTTGTAAAGTAAATGCTAGAACGTTACCGTATTCTCCCTGGAATCAGTGACACATTTTCTACTTATTTTAACACACCCAGGATCTGATTTAAGCACCTAATCACATTACCAGAGGTGTACAACACCACCTACATAAATGACATGTACATTTGTGTTCTCTCATGGATCCATTCATTTCAGTCAATCAATCTTCTAGCACCTGCTTCTATCACTGCTGTCAGATGGATCTTACTCATTCATTCAGACTGGCTTAAAAAAATAACAAAAAAAAAGGCTGATGGCTCTAAAACCTGAAAGAAAAAGCTAAAAAACTAAAATTGCCTTACATATATGATGTTGGGTTTTAAATTTTCTTGCAGTAATAAGTCACACACAAAACACCTGTACCTTTCTTTTGGCACAATGAGTATTTTCAAAGTCCTTCAAGTCTTAACTCAGAGGTTTTTACTGAGTATTGTCTATGGAAGTCCACAAAAAAAAAAAAAAATTAAAAATTAAACCGTTCTTTCAAAAGGAACAAAAAGATTTACAGTTGTACACAAAAAGTCTTGAATTTTATTGAAATTTCAAGTCTTGTATCGAGCAAAAAAACTTTTTTTCGGACAAAAATATTCTCTTGGTGTCCTCCAGGTACCAGTAACTCTGAATTGGTCCTTTAGTGCCGCTGCTTTCTTTGTCATCTTCACAGAAGTCCACATGGTTGGGCTGGAAGTCCCCTTAGGTCTCATTTTATCGTGTGAAGGAACGAACATGACGACCTCTTCCACTGCCTCCACTAACAAACTTTCCTCTCGAGCCACCACTGCTACTACTATTAGCACTTGTCCAAGACGGTCCAATTCCTCCGCGGCCTCTGGAAGCACGATCGCGAGGACTCGGTCGGTAGCCTTAAAGCAAAGAAAAGTATACTCAGTTGGAAAAAAAAAAAAAAAAAAAAGCCCTAGGCGGAGTAGCTGCTGTGAAAGCATAAGAAACAAAAACAAGATGAGACACAAACCAGGTCTGTTTTCTCCTTTTAATTTTCACTTCTTTTAGGCAAGCATTTTCACTTTGATTGGCTCTATAATTACCATGTAGGTACGAAGACAACTGAATTGCGAGAGTCTGAATGCAAAATTACGATTCTGCGATCACGAGTTCAATTCAGCAAGTTTTACGGATTACAGGGCGGGTCGTACGAAAGCACGTATCTGACAGTCTCAGTGACAACTGTTCATATATGCTTAAAACATTTGCTGAATTTCAAGGTGTCTGCAGCATCCTTGTATGGTTTCATTTGTAAAGCAAAAATGAAATTCAAGGAATTTTCTATAGTTCGATGCCCATATGAATACCATGTACCTGCTGAACTTAATGGTCTCAGTGGTGGCAGTGGACCCCTGTTAAAATTGCTTTGGCCACCTCTACTGTCATTGTAGGTTCCCCTGGGCGTACTCTGTGCACTCCAACTTGAGCCTCGAGCGCCTTCACGACGACTGTAATTTCCTAGATAGGGAGAGAAAAAACCCACACGCTGTTGAGTACACCTCACATTTTGCTTTGCTTTGCTTTTTGTTGGGTTTTTGTTGTTGTTTTCTCCATTTCAGTCTTCACAGTACTCGGGGTGGTAAGAGTACTATTAACATGCTCAGACAGATAAAGCTACTCTGCATCAACATACCCTCAGTATTCCAACTGCAAGTCTGCAGGTTACGGTATTATACCCAACTGGGGGAAAATACCCATTTGTCAGACAAGCTCAAGTTTTAAAGACTTCACTTTATCTCGTGTTTAGATATTTTGTTTATATGTATGTTTATATATTAATATAGATGCCTCTACTTCCAGGTTTTGTGAGGAAGTAAATCCTAGTGCTACTTTACTATTTTTACTAACTTTACTACCTAGTAACTTTACTAAATGGAAGCATTTTCTTTTCCTGCTGTGCTTGCCCTAATTTTGGGATGGGGGGGGAAAGGAATGCAAACTTGCCTATATAGGAAAGAAACTTACTACTCTGTAGCTAGAACCTGCAGGTTCACAGAAAATCACATCTTGTTTTTGTCAGGCTCTTCCATTCTTTTATTAAAAAGCCCGATTTAAGCCCAGAGATGTGTTGCGATGCCAAATGGTAGAGAGGGCTTTTTCTTTATCTGACTGCATCCCTGAAGCACTCCAGCAGTTGCCACAAGCAAAGAGCTAACTCATTTTGTAGGAGAGGGGGAGAGAGGCAACGCAAGAACTTGTGGCCTTGCTTCAATTCCACAGCACTTGAGAGAACCTCTTCCCAGCGCTAAACAACTTATTGCACCCACACTGCTTCAGGAACATGTTACACCAGGGATAATTAACTGCTAGTAAACTGGGTGAGTATTACTGAAGCATTTTTAGCATTCGTTTACTCCAATTCTGACAGAGGAAACAACATACCTTTTGAAGCAGGTGGTGTAAAGAACCTGTTCTGACTGTGAAAAGCTCCTCGTCCTCCACGGTTCCCCGAGAACCCACCACGTGAAGAAATCTTCTGCGACACTTTTGGTGGCCTTTTGGCTGGTGGTATCCCATCTGGAGCAACCACTTCTTTGCTCTCCGCGGCAACGAAATCATCCACGTGCATGGAGGGTGGCCGGCTGGTATTCTGTTTCCGCTGACGGAAGATATCATGCGGTCGAATTCCTTGTCCAAATCCTCCCCTGCCTCTTCCTCTCGGTGGTGGCACGACGTGAGCTCTCTTTGCAGGCTCTATGTACTCAGATTTCCCACTGTCACGACAAAACATCATTTAGTTAATGTAAAAAAGTGTTTACACTGAAGATCGGGCACGCCCCGCACTGGAGACGCAATCTGACAGGTAAGTGACACTTGGAGAATATACACATCGCTGCTGAACACACAAACTGTTTACTAATTAAACTCCTCTTACCTCGAAGTTATGAAGGTCTCATGCTTGTGCTTGCCGAGTTTGAACCCCTTTGTGGTTTTTGTGCGGCCAGGAGATGATGGTTCTGACAAAAATGACCTCTCCAATTCAGCCTGCAAGTCGAAGTCACTGCAGCCCTTCTCTGACAGTTCAATTAAGTCAACTTTTACCTGCAATGAGAGAGATTAGTTTTATCACAACAATCATTACTAGCACCTCTGAAGAAGAAAACACACTGCCCTGGGATGGATGAGATTCAGCTAGGTTCCCTCTGCTGAAGCAAAGAAAGGTCCACCCTCTACCTTTTAATGCAGCAGTGCAGCCCAAAACCAAAAGCAGCAGTTAGAAAACAAAAAAGCAGCAGAACTGCAGCAAAATTGCATCTCCACAAAGTCAAGGGCAGAGCTTTCAAGCACGAGCACTTGTCCTGTCACTAAATAACCTACAGGGAGGTAGTGGTCATTAAGTGACATCAACTCTTGCTTAAGCTACAGTCCTACAAATTTATGAATGCTGATTTTATACCGTAACCGGCAGGTTTGGTTTTGCTTCAGAAATTAGAACACAAAGTATCTTTGGATGTAAATTGAGAAAAACTAAAAAAGAATTAAGCCCATGAAGTATACAGAAGCTGACTGCTTCACAGACAGGAAGTTAGAACACTGCCAATTGCTTAGTTTAAATAAGAAAAAAAAAAAAAAGTAAATGTCATTTTGAAAAATATGCAGTAAAAGTTTAGATTCTAAAAATCAAGTTCCAAATGCTGTGAAGTTTTTGTGCAAGTAGTTTCACGTACTACTGCTGGTTTTTCCACTTTGTCACAGCAGAACAAAGAATTATTATTTTTAATGTAGCCACCAGGCTCTTTGGATACTGTAGTGACAGAAGATGAGGAGGGAGAAGCAGGTTAGGGCCAACACAGCTCTTCCTCTGAAGGAGGTGACTTCTACAGCACAGCACTTTAGAAGCTGCCAACTGCATGGCTGCTTCTGAGCAGACCTGAAGGCATGTGATGAAAACCTCTAGCAAATGCCAACCCCCTGGGAGTTTACAAGAGGGAGCTCAGGAAAACAAGCTGCTTGGCCATCTCAATTTCTGATGCTGCTAGCTCAGGTTAACCCTCATTTTTAAACCCACTTCAGTTACAGGAATGAAGCCTATTACCATATCCAGATCAGTGTCTATTTCCTCAGCCTGAAAAGGTGAGAACCACATGGATTTCAGCTGGTCATCCATCACATCTGCCAACACGTAAGTAGTCCTGCAACAAAACAATGCAAAATGCCTGTTTGGGTTGTGAACTACAGCCAACTGCAACCATAGACAGCATTACAGAACCCGGAGCGAACGTCGCTGCCTCACCCCTGGTACTTCCCAGAATTAAATACGCTGGGACTAGCAGGCAGTAGTGACAACAGTGCTCTTTAGATACTCTTTGTAATATACTCATGCATAAATCTCTGCATTTTCTTAGTAAATCACAGAGAGGATGACAACACTCAAGTATTTTACCTGTTGTTAAACAAATTCTGAAGAGAGTCTGGTGCAGAAAGAACAGGCTCCACATCTTGGTCACTCAGCGGGCAAGAATCGCCCGCCGATTCCAACATCTGCCTCACTCCAACGATGTTGTCCAGTAAGGATTCAAGGCCATCATCTTCCTTAGAACGATCCTAAGTCAACACAGCACAAGTCAGGACTTCCCTCCTCAGAGAAGGAAATATGTTTTTATTAATTATGAAAAGAAAATAAAAATATGGGGGGGTATTACACAAAACAGTCTATCCATCCAAAAGTAGTGAAACTAAGGCACTCGTGTAAACAAACAGCAGAGACCTCCTCAGCATGTTATAAACCAAGCCATGTCACCACATGCACATTCTAGTCTCTGTCTCCAGGGGATGCAATGTTCTCCTCCCCCTCTGCTCTGCACTGGTGAGACCACATCTGGAGTGTTGTGTTCAGTTCTGGGCTCACAGTTCAAGAGGG
>JANIJG010000057.1:0-26222 GCA_024611175.1 Megaceryle torquata | reverse complement strand
CTGGAACAGGCTGCCCAGAGAGGCTGTGGAGTCTCCTGCTCTGGAGACTTTCCAGCCCCACCTGGATCTGTTCCTGTTGTGGGCTGCCCTGGGTGACCCTGCTCTGGCAGGGGGTTGGACTCAATGATCTCTAGAGGTCCCTTCCAAGCCCTACCATCCTGTGGTTCTAGTGATTCTCACAACCCCAGAGAAGGCATTGCCTCAGATTTTAATTAATGAGCTCCCTGGCAGAGCACTGCAGGGTGCTAAATGCCTGCTGTTTCTCCTTCACCTCAGTCGTGGCTTTTAATCTTCTACCACAGGCGTAGGCAGCCAGGGAAGGGACAGGAGGGAGCGTAACACCAGAGACTCATCTGTGACCAACAGGCCATGGAGCAGCCATCTTATGGACTCTTCTAAATTAGCCATCTACTGCACAGCTGCCCTCAAGAGGTGGGAGTAGATTTGAATATTAGAGTTAAGTTTGTGACTAGAGTCAGAGAAACGTTGGAGGTGCTGAATGTCTTCCAGACCAATCCCTCTCCGGTTTGAAGCAGGGCTATCATCAAAGGCAGGTCAGGTCAGCCAAAACTTCATCTAGTTATGTCCAAAATCTTCAGCGACAGACTCCACGGCCACTCCGAGCAACCTGCTCTAGTGCTGCACTTCCTTCTCAAAGATGATTTTATTTTTCTTTCCAAATGTCAACCTGAACCTCTGAAGCCACAATCTGGGGCCACTGCCCCTTGTGTTATCAGTTGAAATTACCTAAAGGAGTGTAATTCCACCACCTCTGTTACTACCCTCTCAACAGCTACTAGCTCTGAGAGAGCTCCCTAGCCCTCCAAGAAAGCTCCCTAGCCCTCTTCAGCAGGCTAAGCAAGCCTGGCTTCCTCCTCTCTCTATTGCACACGTGCTCTAGGTCCCTGACACCCTGGGAGAACACTCTTCAGTTTCCCTAGATCTCCCTAGAATTAGGCCAGCATTGCACTTGCCAAGGTGAACACAGCACTCCACGGGAGAGCTCATGGTGGACAGAGGCAGGGAGGTCCCTTGTTGCTGACCACGCTCTTTCCAGGATAGCTCAGAGCAGAATCTGCCTCGCTCGTAGTGACCACGTGCTGTTGGCCCACCTTCATCCTCACATCCACCACAACCACCTGGCTCTTTGCAGCCCAGGGGTGGGATTGTTTTAAAAACACGTGGAGAACCAAGACTGCAATATCAACTTATTTAAATTCTTTTACCATAACATGCTTTTCCAGATCAAGCAGCAGGTTTTCTGGGGTTTCTTCTTTGTTCTGCAGTAGATGTTTTAACTCTGCAGTAGTCAGACCCAGTGTTCTGCCTGGATGAGATCCATCTGCTTCCATAAGGCTTCCATCTTCTCCACAACATCCCTGCAATATTTGATGAGTGGGAAATAAACAGATATAAATATTCATTATACTTCTGGACTGCAAACCCCTTTGAATTCAAATGTACATTAGAGCAACTCTAGCAAAACAAGAACCTTCTCTCAACTTAAAAAATGATGATGTATTTTAATCAAATACACTTCAAAAGGCAAGTTTAGATGCTGCATCACGATGAATGCAACCCTTCCCTATATAAGCTGTGGTTTGTATCACAGAATTAACAAGCATTTTCAGTTCCTTTCTCAATTCAGCAGCTCTAACAGGATGCCACGATTCTAAAACCCGAACACAATAGCATGCCATTCACTTAGGAAATAAATATCAAACAAGATGCCATTCTTCATACTGAAAAAACCCCTCTTATTTACTAAACATACATTCTGCCCAGATTTCACTAAAATATTAAGATGACACTAATGCCACTGATGGAAAAGCCTTACACAGCAACCTATACTGTCAACTGCTTTCTGAAATAACTGCTCCAGAACGAGTCTCGCTGCAGATTTCAGACCAACTCGGCTGCATTTTTAATATTTAATACTTATTAACTTACCAGTGTATCAGAGTTCAGAATCTGTCGCAGAAAATCCAGAAAAGAAGAGGCCAGTTCACCTGTGTCTTTGCTAAAACTTGTTATTACTCGCTTTAATACAGTGTACAGGGCACTGCTGTGTTTTCTTAGAGAGCTGTTTTCGTAACGAAAAGAAAGAAAATACTTTATTAGTGCAGAGATTGTGAGCATTCCACCGTGACTCGTTATAAGAATAACAAAATTTGGTAAATGAATTTGGTAAATCTTGCAACTATCAAGTTTTGATCGTGAAGCAGGAGCTTTGCTATTTTCTCTGTACTAGGCTGTTTTCTCAGCAGCATTTCAGGCTGCACGTGCCATAGCAATACCTCTAAAACCTGCAAGAAATTATATTTTCATCTTTGGTGGAAAAGGGATAGAAGTGCAGGAATATTTGCTGGCATGAGGACTTTCTGTATAAGGCAGGACCATGTTTGCTGTTACCATTTCACTGCAAGCCACGATGCCTGACCGCAGAAACAGACTGGGAAGATCATCCTCATAGCAGACACGGCGAGGCTGGGCACTGACAGCTTAGACATAGGGGACTGTAGAAACACCAGCATCTTTAACCTGCTTATTTTTCACTGGCAGGCTGTATAGCTTCTTGCAGTGTGAGCAGCACAGTTCTGTAGCACTGCTTAGAAGAGTGTTTTAAACAACCTTTTTTGATAAGGCTCCAGGTACTGCCTTTTCCTCTTCAGCAACCTCGCAACTGTCTCGCCTCCTCTCTGCACCTCACCTTCAGCGGACAGAAACAGATCCAAGTACAGGACAAGGAATTAAGTGTCAAAATAACTGTCCAATACATGGGTATATTCTGTTCAAAAGGGAGTGGAGTCAACAGACGTAGCTTTAAAAGAATAAAATTTTTAAAATCCTCATTGCAAAAGCTTTAATTGCTTAGCAGTCAGAACCCTCTGGGGAAACACAGACTGAATCCCCTCAAAACAGAGGCAATGACAGACAGCTCTCCAATGTCACAGACAAGAGCTCTAACTACTAACTCCAAAGGGAAGGACACGAGCACTGTATCTCATTCTAATGCTCCAGCCTTGGAGTGGAGAAACAGCGTACGAAACTTTTTTCAATGCTTTCTTGGTCTCTTAGAAGAAAGTGCTCCTGTGTGCATACTGCAGGCTTTACGCGGAGATAAAATGGCAAGGGAAGGATGACCAGAATACTGAGTGAAACACTGAAGCCCCAAAGTGACAGGAAATTTCAGATGCCTTATCCTCAACACTTCCTACCAGGTGAGTAGGAAATTATTTCACATGGCAGAAGTTTTTAAATCATTTTCAGTTGCCAGCGAGATCTCAAAATACCACAGAATACCTCTTTAAGTGATAGAAGCCATAGTCATGCTCTGTAAGGAACATCATTGTCCGGATACACGTCAGCAGACAACTGTAACTGCTCTCAGAATTAGTTAAGGTTTCCATCAGACAGTCACAAATTAAGGGCATCAGCTCTTTGCTTGGTAAGGAGTTGGAAAGCTGCTCTGATTCTGACACAGAACCTTCTGATGAACTTGGTAAAATGAGTGCAATATCCTATTAAAAAAAAAAAAGTATTATCCAGATAGTAAAAACCACATTCTGCACATCAGCAGTAAGTATAAACCAGTCAGAAGCACTAGGCTCTTCACTACTCCTATGTCATCTAATTCCAGTATCTCAGTTATTACTGACCAGTAAAATACTAATCCAGAGTTTCCTTTTTAGTTCTGTTCTCTAAAGGGTTACAAACCATTGCTCATTCTTCCAAACAAGAGCTTCAAAAGGTGAAATGGAATAGTGGAGCCACAACTAAAAGCCAAAGCCTCACTGGATAATATGCACACGGTTTCTTGCCTAGGGAGTCAAACTGTGCCTTAATCTCCAAACGTTCATCAAAATACAAGGAAAGGCTGAGGTCAGTTGGCTTGTAGAGCCTGGAGAAGAAAAAGCTGAAGGAAGGTCTCATCGTAGAGAGGGAAGCGCTGGTCTCCTGGCTGGTGACCAGTGATAGGACACAAGGAAATGGAATGAAGCCGTGCCAGAGGAAGTTCAGACTGGGCATTAGGAAAAGGTTCGTTACTGAGCAAGTGCTCAGTCACTGGAACAGACTCCCTGGGGAAGTAGTCACAGCACCAAAGCTGTCATAGTTCAAGGAACACCTAGACTGTTTAGTTTTAGGTAGTCCCGTGGGGAGCAGGGAAGCTGGGCTCACATCCTTACAGGTCCCTTCCAACTTGAGATACTCTACAATTCTGTGGTTCTATGCAAATAAAGAGGCTGCAGACACCACCTGGAAAGTTTAAGATCTACCACCCCCTCCAGATTTTACATAAAATAAACCATGACCTTCACAATGAATTTGCATGGGCAAAGAACTTTCATTTATATGCAAATGGCTGATTAATCTCTACTGCCCAGTAATGCCCAAATGTCTTTTGATAAGCAGGTAAGCACTACAGCAAATAAATACATGCGACTAGTAAGGCAAATGATATGCAAATGTATGCATGCACCTAATGAGAAACTACCAGGCCTAGCCTATGAATCAGTTTTCAGCCAGTATTTCTTACCTTGCTCTAGGAGCTAGTGCTTGCTTTTTAAATGGTGGAGTTTTACCATAGCAGCATTATCATACATAAATATATTTGGAATACAGTTTTAAGAGGTTTCAGTTAGACAACTAAGAGATATTTATTCAGCCAGGTAGGAGGTGAATGGTGACAACACAAGTTTTGCCAGTATTCCACAAGGAGACATGACACCCTTCTCTCAGCGGAGGGGACTGTCAGTGTTGTGCCATTCAGATCTTGCTCTCTAATGAGCTACCAGAATAGTGCACATAATACTAAAGAGATAGCATAAAATGAAAAGATTTACACTGCAAAGCCACATGACAGCAGGTCTGCCAAAGCAGCCAACCACACACGCTTCATCTTTCTGTGTTTTAACAAAGTTGTTGCTTTTCTTTTATTTTTTTCTCTGGGGAAAAAGCAGGCACCTAAGAAATAACCTCATTTAATTCGTCTCCTGCAATTATCAAAGTATATTAATAGAAAATATATAGAGAGAAAATACCTGATCACAGAGGGACTGCAAAAGGGAAGTTACGTATTCAGCACACTGCTGATGAGTGACGTTGTCCCCAGTCGATCGCATCATGGCCAAGAGCTCCTGGAAAATCTCTGCATACTTCTCATCACCTTTAGTAGTTCCACTGATAAGATGCAAAATAGCTAATTTACAAGCTTTGTGTGAAGCCAGGGCATCCAATAAAGCAAGCAATCGAGTGGTCTGTCCAGTGTACTGCTTCTCTTTCTCTTCTGTGTTGCTGAAAGGATATCAATACACTTTGAAAGAGCTGGTTTAAAGTGATCTAAAAAACTATAAAAACAACCATTACAGGAGTCATGTAATTCAAACCAAACCAACCAACCAACACCAAACCAAAACAACACACAAACCAAAAACAAACAAAAAACCCAAATGAACAAAAAAACTCACAAACAAACTCAAAGACAACTTAGGTTACATATTTAAAAACTTACATTTACTTTTTGAAAAGTCCTCAACTTTCACTAAATGACTTCCAGTTGCATCATAAATTACCTAATCTAGTATACATTTAACATGCCACAGGGCACCTAATTGTATGGGGATGAATGTGCTTTTATATAAACAGTACCTAATGCTACCTGCATAATTATGCTTTCAAATAAACAGTGCTCACTGTTTCAAAACCCTCTGAATTTGTAGTATTTGCCTTCCTCAAGCTCAGAAAAAGCTACTCATTTTCCTGTTGGCACGCAAATCCCAGTGTGGCAAACTTTACTGGCCTGCTTTTCTCATTTACATCGGATAGGTCCACAGATGAGATCAGGCTTTGCAAGGACAGCTTGAAGAAAATCTTCCTAAAATACTGAGCCATAAACAGACAAAATGAAACTGCTCTCATCAAAACTTAAAAGGATGAGATGGTACCTTGGCAACACTAAGCATTGTCAGGACATGATTTATAGCACCGGACTGAGAATTCATGCAGTGCATGATGGAGAAGCAGTATTTCTGAAAGCATTTTCCTCCCACTAAATCTACTACACAGAACCAAGATAAACCTAACAGTTCATTAAAGAAATCTTTGCAATAGAAAACAAAGTTACCTTTGTAGGTCTTCTACAATCAGATCCAACACGGTCCTCATGATAAGAAGAGCAGTGGGCGAAGCCAAGTCACACAACTGAACACAAATACGTCTCAGCATATGCTGAATAGGCTGGCAAGAGGAACCAGAGAAAGATCGAACTATCTCTTGTATCAGTTTGGCCTGAACATGAAGATGCATACTCCACAGCTTTCTGGTGTTGAGGGCCACAGAAATATCGTGTGGTTCAATTACCTGCAGGCACAGAAGGACAGGAGGTTTTTCCTTTCAACTTTTATCATAAAACCTGAATTCTATCACAAGGTATAAACAAAGACCAAGTACTGTGCCCTCATCAAGCACATGGAGTGTTATTTCATTACTATCCCTGAACAACAGGGCACAATTCCAGCAAATCAGGTACTCCTTCAGGAGCGTGGGTTGTCACGTGACTTTTATACTTACTTAGTAAAGACCCCAGACACAAGATTCGTGCCAAAAGGAAAGCCTCAATATTCTGAGTGTTTGGCATTCAGGGTTAAACTCAAAGGTTTCACAGCCAATCATTTAAGTAATAGAATGGGAGTCTAGGTAATTTCCCAAGGGACAAAAGAACAACACAAGGCTGCTATTTTTAAAAGATGCTCCAAATAGCAATTGTTTCTGATGAAAAACATGTTATCTTCAGAGAATCTGTGTGCACACAAATGCTTTATAGAAACTTCAGGTCATCTTTTCACATATCTGTTTTTTACACAACTAAAAAAAAGAAAAAAGTGTTCTAAAGGTTATACATAATAAACATTCCTTGGAAACTAAATAAATCTGAATTATACCTGAGTCGTCTGCATGGGCAGTGGAAGAGGCAGCAATTCTGAAAGCAGTATAAGTCCAGAGAAAAAGCCTTCGGGAATTCTCACAATTGAAGAGAGAACTTCCTTCAGCATTAAAGACCAAGTATTGTTTGCCAAAGTTTCTTCAGAAATGGTAAGTTTTTCATTAACACCTTGTGTAAAAGTCAGTAAGATATCAACAATGTCATTCTGAATTTTTTGTTCATCGCTATCTAAGCGGCCTGAGAGAGGAATAGAACACAGGAGCATGTGCAAAGAAACAAGTGCTGATGGAACACGCATGTCTTTGAATTCAAAAGATCCACCCCTCAGGAGTTCTGTTAGCATTGTTTTAAGGAGAGTAAGCGTACAACGGGCCATAGAAATAGTAGTAACTCTGTGAAGCGTGGTGCCCATGTTGACATGGAGTCGCCAAGGCTGAATAAGTACGCTGTTCAGCTTCTGTAACACCCGGATGAAGGTGTCCATTCCCTCAGAAGAAAAGAGCTGAATAACTGCAAGATTCCATTTAAGGTCCTTCTGTTGACCTGCAAGGAAAAGAAGTAACATTTCTAGGTCTACTTTCTCCTGGGCAATTACAGTTATGCTTTAGACATGCTTAAATAGAAGACTTGGGAATTGAAGGTGTCTTTGTTAAGCAGGACAAATATATCAAACATACCTTCTACTAGAGGTGGTGGACACGCAACATGACAGAGAACACGAAGTGCAGTTGGAAGACCAACTCCATCTGGGGTCATCAAACTGTCAATATTCTTTGAGGAAAATAAAAGAATAAAGAAGAATCAAAGGCATGTTACAAGGAACACCTTTACAACAAGTATTATCACCAGCTTAATATTTGAGTTCTGTATTTAGTTACTGTAAGTATTCCACAAAATTTAAGTCCAATTATTCCACCTTTTGGAAAGCAGTCATAAATATGTCAGGAGCAAAAAAATAAAATGGGAGGGTCAACGTTTGAGTTACAGTCTTATGGGAATCTAAAAGATTTCAATAGTTGCATCTTTGCATCAAGCAGTTGCCTTAGATTTTGTTTCAGTAAATATAATTGAGTGCAAGAACTGGCCTAGATGATAAGCTTTAATAAAAACATCTCTTTGGGATAATAATATATATTTTTAAGTATCAGGCATTAGTACCTACCTAAGGTAAAGTTACAAACTACAAAAAGGTCTAAGCTTATAGATCACAACTGAAATACAGCATCTATCTGTGTTTTACTAACCTGTTTGATATATTCAATGAGATTTGGAATACAGTTTATTTCAAATCTAAGGTTTTTCAAAGGTTCAAGCCACTTGCTGAGCTCTGGAGAAAAAAAAAACCAAAACACTTAAGTAACTTGTCAGTGAATTTATATTTTCAACAAAAATGTCTTTAATTTACACAACGGGTACTAAGGCCAAATGTGAAGTTGGTGAGGTATACATTGCTGTTGTAGACAGCTGAAAAACACCAACAAAAATAAAACTTCAGAACAGACAATAAACCTCACACACACAGACAAAATCTGCCTCAAGTCAAGCTGAACTTTCAAGTCATTTTCATCTTATTATCTGTAATTAAACATATTTTATACAATAAGACACTAAGGATCAAACTGTCAGCTAAAACAAAAGCCATCACGAGCAAGGACCAAAAGAACACTCTTCTTAATGTACCTAACAGGCTACTACAAACTGAACACAACATTCCTATTAAATGCCCAAGTGGAGCCAATCTCTGCACCAGTAACACATAGGCATTCTACAAGTCCTTCTAGATGAACAGTCTCTCAGTCCAGCATAACCTGAAATTCCTAATTTTCTCAGACAAGAGACGTAAAGTTTTAAAATTTGTAGTTTCTGACAATATTTAAAAGAACGTGAAGGTTCTGAGGTCAACTGGATGTGAACTGACAACTGTTCTCAGACTGATTTCATTATTTGGTTTAACAAACTAGCCTTGCTTCTCGTGAAACCAGCTGATGAACAGGTGAGGAGCAAAGGAATAAAAGCATGGAACAGGAGGGAATTAAAGTAAAGCTCTGAAAGTTTTTGAAGAGATTATTGGTATGTTTGTATGAGTCAGTTAAGCAGCGCAAGGCGCAACCCTGGGCATCAGAGTTTCAACACTCAAGTCTCAGAATAGTTCCCAGGGGGATTTTTCCGAACAACCAGGGCCTGACGCGCGAGTCGACACAAGCCAGGGAACACAAAGTCTGGAAGTCAAAAGATGTAGCAACAGGATTAACATGGACTATTCCATGCCAGACACCCTAGGTGCCAGAAAACAGCCCAGGACTATTTATTCGTGTATTTTATAAAGCTACAGCACTAAAGGGAACAACAAAAATAAAAGTCAACTCGATGAGTCCACTTTTACTAAAATTTGCTGCTCTTCTTCCAATACAGAAATTATTTCAAACTTTCTGCAAATTTCCCAAATTTATGGTAGTTAGTATTACTTGTGAAATAATTTAACTATGAAGAATTTCCTATCTAACCTCCATTTAAAGAAAAAAAAATGTACATATTATCTTAGTGACTGCAGCTGGAAAAGAAATGTCATGACACACATTATCCAAATCAGATGACTGTGAAGCACCAGTTACCCACATATGAAAGGTTTCTTCTAGACACTGAAACAACTCAGTTGATAATGACACATACTATACCTTGCAATTTCGTGTTATTTTCATCTGCTTTACAAAGCTTCAGCAAAGGCACTGAATGCTGTTCCAGCATTTGGACGTCACTGGAAGACTGAACCACCAGCAAAACGAGGATGCAGGCATAATTGTAAGCAACTGACTTCTTGGACTTTGAGTCTCTGAAACAACAATACAGGTTTACTTTAGATCTCAGCTGGTACAACTGGATATCAGGTTTTCTTTCACTGACCCCTCAAAATCCACCTACAGAACTTTTACCTTCACTGAAGATTGCCCCATGTAAATATCAACCAAAAAAAAAAAAAAAAAAGACCAAAACAATGTTCTCCTGTGCTTTTTGAAAAGTGAAAGCTTTCTTTTACAGTGACTTAGTATTTCAACATCCACAGGATGACAGCGAGTCAAGCAGCACACAAATCTTCTCCTATAACTTTTTTTTTTTTTAAACAAATACTGTTTTCAAAGCACTGCTGCCTAAAGGAGTAAAATTGCCTGTCCAGAGAAAATAATGCCTGGATTTAAGTCTTATTCTATAAGAACTTAAAGAACAGAGAGATTCTCACCCCAGAGAAGTGTGCAGTGCCCAGTTTCCCCAGTCAAAGATTCTGCTTGTTTCACAGTCAAATTTTACACTTGAATGAAAACTGCCTACTTACTGATCTTTTCAAACAGCCAGAAGCCAGACCTATACTACATCACCTTTGTGGACAACCTATGCGGATTCTCAGTATTGAGTGCTCAATTACAAATGACAGACCTGATTTCCTATTACATCCTTCTACTGCAAATTTGTTTTTAAATTAAAAAAAAAATAAATCATGATCTAAAATAAAAAAAAAAAAGCTTTTCAATTTACTTATTTATAAAAGGTAGATACTTTTAAAATGTAAAAGCTTAAAGGATATAAATGAAAGTAGGAAGTACCCTAAAGCTTCTTTGGAATAGTATTCCATTAAAGTAATAAGACTTTGGAGATTTTTCTCCAGACTGAATACGTGAGCCACAGCAGATCTTCCCACAGGGTTAAAGGTAATCAGGTAAAGGTTGTGAAGTGTTCCCAGCAGATCTGAATGGTCAGTCTCCTCGCTGGCTGTGCACCGCTGAAAGTGGCAGAATAATTCTGAAATGCACTGCAGTGTCTGTGTTGAATGCAGGAGCCACAGGGCAAAAGTATCTTCATTGGCACCATCTGACTGGAGACCTTCCTCTTGATCCGGATCAGAAAACTGACAAAGTGCTCTAATCAACAAGTTTGTTGCTTCATACTCAGAAATAAAGAAGAGCAGACCCTTCTGTGACTGTGCCAAGAAACGCAGTATCTCTCGTATAGCCTGAAGCACACCTGGATGTGCACCTGTCACTGGAATGGACAGTAGCAAAGTAATGCATTCCAAGAAATGGTGACTATGAAGATATCTGGGGAAAAAAAAAATTGAAAAAAAGAGGGAAAAATAAAAATCAGTAATATTGCAATCGTGTGTTAACGCTGCCTAATAACATCAGATGAAATTACATGCCCCCTAGCTTCAGTGCTTATTGCTACGTGGACTATGAGAAATATTAACTAATTATGCAGTATAAAATTTTAATCTTACAAAATGTAATTACTATAATATTTACAGGAAATAAATCCCTCGATATTAATGTTCCAATCTCAAAAAGAAACAAACAAAAAAATAAACAAAACCAAAACCCCTCACCTTATCTACAAAGTAACACTTTCTATTTTATTAAATTTGCTGTACCTGAATCCTCATCAATGCTGCATTCAATGTTTTAAATGTGCCAAGATACATATCATTACAGCTTACCTAAGAGGTGACCTGAAGACTCTTTGCATACAAATACTTAACATTCAGCCACGACCTACACCGCTGCTATCAAAGAAGCCTCTTAGCATTTAGAGAAATACTTCTAGACAGAAATTTGCCAACAATAAATAACCCATGGGAGGCTTCCTATGGCTGAAAGCAGGCTGGCCTCAGCTCCTCTGCCCGTGCTGTGAAGCAGTGAGCTATGCTGACACAGCTAGGGCTGGCTTCTATCCTGGCGCCTCAGCACGCGGAGATGCTCCAGACTTGTTTTATCCGTATGCACAGACATGTTTCAAGGCAACAGAGAGAAAACACTCTGGGCTGATAGCAATCTTCAGACTGGTCAGGATTCATGAACGCGACTGAAGTGCGAGCACAGTACCAGTAGCAACAATTAAATTCTCATTACACGCATGCTAGGTTGAGTGAAAGCCAACAAAATAACAGGCACATTAACTATCAAAATGCCTCTGATTTTATAAGCACAATCCAGAATCCTCCACTAAAGTGAAACAGATAGAAACGTGTTCATCACCAAGGTCACTCCTGGAGGAAAAAAGAAATCAAGTTGGAGGAAATACACTCTAGAAAGTGAACTTGCCATTGCCATACCTAAACAGGACAGGGTAAGGATCATCCCTTTCTGGAGGGCCTGTAATGCGTGCCATGGTTGGGAAAGATTTCACGGGTGGCTGAATCATTGTATGAGGAGCAGTTTCCATCAAATGGAAGATTTCTTCAAGAAGACTAATAAGCTTTTCCATCTCTCCTTCACTTATATTAGAAGATTCCAAAAGATGATCCATGTCCATAGGAGCCTCCACATCATTCTCATATTCTTGGTTGGTTCTTTCAAGTCCTGCCAAGTCCTGGTCCTGTTCTTGCTCCGTGTGATTAGGAAGAGAAGGAGCATTCTCTGCCAACTGATCAACCACCTTTTTTATATCTGACAAAATCTCATAGAAGTGACATTTCTGGAGAATTGCAGAACCAGCAGTAACTACTCTCACAGTCTGATCTAACAGGATGAGTTCCAACAGTTTCTGATAACCACTTTTTTCATGTGCATCTACACCACCCCTTAGAAACATTTCCATTCCCTCAGTCATACTAATAACACTATCTAAAGCTTTAAAAGCATTAAGTTTAAGGGAGGATGATACATGATCTGCAAACAACAGCTCAAATAACACGTTAATAACTCCCGCCTGCAAGAGTGCCGTTATTCCTTGAGTCCCACATTCTCCCAACGACGATACCAGTTTTGTCCCAGCTTTGAGTTGTCGGACATTCAAAGCAATGGGCTGTTTGAGAGCTATCTGAAGATTTAAAGCTTGCAGGGTCCAGTCTACTAGCTGGGTAATATAGTCTTGCTTTGTGTCTTTCACCTGCAGGTAGCTCAATCCTTTTACGATTAAACTCGGAACTTCTTCTAAAGCAGTAACCCACTTTGCACCCCTTTCCTCTTGATATAATTCCAGCAGTTCAGTTAATTTAACTGAGGCTTCCACTGCCCCTGAATTTTCTTTTTCTGGGTCTTGTTCCTTTATTTTACCAACTTCATTTTCAAATACAGTCTTGTATGGGCAGCTGAAGTATAAAAGAGGTCCGAGCTCCCTTTCAAAAGGTTCGTACGTCACAGGAGGCACAGATGCCAGATCCTCAGGAGTATATTCAATATCAAAGCTTGGATACTTAAATGTTTCACGTTCCAGATCAGCAATTCCATCTTCATCGCTTGAAATCTGCTCATACCCATCATCTCCTAAAAAGAAAAAAATCAGTTATGAAATAAAAATCAATTATGGACAAACCAGTTCATAACAGCTGAGAGAGAATCTGCTCTAAATTATAAATAATCTATTCAACACAAGTATTACTGGTTAGAGAACAATCATACTCTAACATGCAGAAAGCTTTCTCTCTCCAGATAGAAGCAAAAGCCCCAGTTGACACATTTTATTTTTAATGTAGTAACAGAGATTTAAAATAATGTCTAAAGCAGAAAGTTTAACGAGGGTACAACCAGTTACAAGAACACTGACCAATTTTCTCCCTATGGTTGCATATACCATGAATTTTCTAACCTGAAAGACTTTCTAGCCAAGGGTGGGAACTTTTAAGTAATACAAGAGGATGACTACTGACATTATTACATAAACAACTTGATTAGATTTTTAATTAAGAAATATTTTCTTTCAACATATTATATTTTTAAACAAAACTGGTAACAGTTTTGGTACTGCCATAACAATTTCATAAACCCAGCTTCCCCACCTCCCACTTAACATTTTACACTTCACTTACCTTCACCTTCTTCCTCCTCTTCACCCTCTTCTTCATCTTCATCTTCCTCCTCTTCTTCCTCTTCCTCATCAGCAATACTCTCTACTGTATGCCCATCATCATCGTCCTCATCCTCTTCCTCCTCAACATCCACATCATCGTCATCTTCTCCTTCTTCTGGTTGATCTTCCTCTACTTCTCCATCATCAGAATACTGGCTTTCTTGATGGAGGGACGTTCGATCAGGAGAAATGGGCTCAAAGTAGTCCTCCCTGTGGTCCACATCATCTTCTTTTTCCCCAACCACTAAAAATATATGTGACGTTGAAGGGGGGGGGGGGGGGGGGGGGGGAAGAGAAAAATAAACCCTACAGAAACGCTTAGCACAGTGGAAAAAATAATGTTAAATTAAGCTTACAAAAATGTTTCTCTTTCTAAAAATCTTGGCTAGCGACAAATCGCTTGTGCCAAGTTATAAATCAAGCGTTGGGTTTCTTTTACCGCTCAGCATCCCCTGATTTATGATGCCATCACAACCTCTCGATTGATTTCTGACTCGGTGATCCATCTTCCTCCAAAGGGAGCTGCCCATTATAACGCCTTTTCCTGAGCAGGAGGCACATTTCACTTCCCAGAAGGGCCTTATAAAGGAGAGGCTTGTGTGGAAACCTGCTCGCTGCCAGAGCACAGACCCGAGAGGCTGAGGTGGCCACAGAGGGAGAGGAGATAAATGCTGTTTGTTGGAGGGAGCAGCACTACTCACTCCAGTACACACACCGAAGGGGTCTAGGTTTGCTGGCCATTAAACCGGTATGGCCATTGGCAGCACAGGCAACACAGCCCCTGGAGACCCCAGGAAAGACCATCCTTGCTTGTTTTGGCTGACTAGAGCCACCACACTTCAGCACAGCTTAATTCCCAACAGCAGCCATCCCTCACAGCCAGAAACAAATTCAATTTTGCAAGCTAGAAGGAAGAGTCAAACTCACCAAAACCTCTCACCAAGCAGGAAAGGCTTCTCCTCTAGAAGCAGCCCACTCCTCAGCATGGCCCATTCCCACCAGCTCAATGATCCAAGGACATCAGAGCTTACCTGAGGCTTAGAGGACCAACACCGTGACAAACTCCTGCATGCTGCAGCAGCCACCGTGCACCTCCCCATCAGGTATCAGCCATGGAGGAGCTGTACAAGTTGCTCCTGTATCCTTGCTTGGCTGCAGAGGTCACCAGCCTTGTCTCTTCATGGGCACCTACCTCCTGGATATCCCAACTCACAGAGAGCTCCCTAGCTCACTCTTGTCAAAACAAGCCAGATTGCCCAAGTGCAGCTACTTATATTGATGGGCGGGGAGGGGGAAGGGATGAGCAGCTGGGAGCACTCACCTCCAAGGCCAGCACAGCCAGGGCCTGTTAAGGAGACCTAAGCACCTTGGAAATGAGAGACAAGGGGGATGTGGAGGAGAAAGACAGCAAATCACAACAACTCAAAGCCCTTGAAGGTTTCCAGACATCAGGGGCCCACAGGTTAGATCTGTGTCCCAGGCAGTACATCAGCCCTTGGGGTAAAGTGCAGAGATCAGGAATATGGGCTGGAAATCCCTGGAGCGCTGCTGTTCCCTGGCTGCAGAGCCATGCCTGTATCAGCCAGGTTATATATCTTTATCTAAAGCATGGTCTCCTATATAAACATTTTCCCGGGGAGTCCAGAAGCTGGCTGTCCACTCAAATGGTGCCTTTTTAACTTTCAAGATAAATAGGGCTTTTTTGTGTCACTATAAAGCATTATTTATAGCAGAAAGGGCCTGTGAATGGCGCATGCTGTCAGTTCAGTATGTAAATGATGCCAGCTCCATTCGCTACATCCCATCAATTATTTTCATACACTTTTCTTTGCCTTCATCTGTCAGAGGAAAAGTCACCTTGATGCCTTGAAGTGGTTTTCTTCTCCCATTTCTTTTGGTGTGTGACTCTACTTTGAGGCTTGGCAGGGAGGAGAACATGGGATTTTCAGAAGCAATTAAGTGAGCTGGGAGAAGAAGCCCTGATGGCCTTTGCAGCTCGACCAATAAGCAAGATGGAAGAGTTGCCTCGTGATTAAAAACCGTGTGCTATTTGGCTTCTTCATAGGAGCTTCAAGGATGAGATGGCCTAAAGAGCCAACCCTGACCCCATGGAAAGGATAGAACAGCAATGCTCACGCGAGCAGGGTAAGGGGGATTAGGCCTCAGCCTAATGTGGGGCTTCTTCAAATAGCCTTTGCTCATCCTGTTCTTGGAAGCTGAGTGCTGCTGGCTTCCACCCACTTGTGTATTTTTTTCTCCAGGCTCTTTTTCTACCTCTTTACTTTCTCTACTTTCATTAGTCATCTTTGGGTTAGACTGCTCCCTTCCCACACTCATTTTGGGTGTTTCTCTCCCATTCCCACTCAGCACCACTGGATCGTGCCCCATTTAGACCCATAGCTGGTATAAAACAACTTTCTTGGACCGGTGTGAGAAGTTGTCGATCTGACCCAGCTCCCTGTTCCTTAAAGAGCACTTCAGAGGTGTTCAACAAAAGACTGGCAGAGCTTTTGGAAGCAGGGACGTCCCCTCACTTTCCCTCATTCTTACAAGCAGGGCATATCTCCTTGGATGACCCAACTTCAGCCTTCAGGACCCTTCCCCTGGCCTGCAGACAGGCGAGTGGCAGCACTCGAGCTCAAGGTGCGCTTGTGCTCAAGGTGCGCGCACTCGCTCGCTCTTCTCATGTGGAGAGAGAAAAAAAAATCACAACAAAAAACAAACCCATAAATCACAAAGCTAGCAAATGAAAATAAATACACTTAACAATATTTCCATGCCGCTTTTTATTATTATTATTTATAATGGTATTACAGAATTTTGTAAAATTAAAGTAAATGTCAAGCAGAATGTAATAATTTTCCTTGGGGTTTGGCACATTTGTGTGCCTGACAGTTTCACATTTTTCTTTATATCCGTGAAGACAGGAGCCTGACAGGGCTATATTTTGTTACCCACTTTGTTCAATTTTGTCATAAATTGGAGCGAACAAACCAGTGAAAATACAGACACCAAATTAATCAAAGAAATTACATTTTAAAGCACCTCATACAAACACATATGAAGTTATCATACCGTGCCAGGAAAGCACATGAAAAGCCCCAACATTTCCCCCTCCCAAACATATGCACTTTGCCCCGAGAAGGGCACAGAGCTCACCACCAAAATGCTGCTCCTTGCCTCCATGCCGTGACCTTTCGATGGGCTGTGTTCAAGTTCGCACCTTCATCCTCTGCCCTCTGGCACCGGCACCACCTGCAAACACCTCCACCCGGAGAGTCCGGCCATGAGGGCCAGGCCATGGGGGACCCGCTGATACAAGTGCAGTGGCTGTTCCTGGTGTTTAAAGGGACACGTTTGCAGCAGCACAGGAAGAAGCATCATGCATAAAGAATTGCAATTTCCATGAGAATGACAAGGAGAACCGCGAAGAGAGTGGTAGGGCTCTCCTCGGGCCAGTCCTTTCTGCCTGAGTAAATTCGATTTGAATTCCTCTTGAAACACCAGCTCTGCAGCACTTGGACTATATTGAAAAGGTCACTGGAGGCAATGTCAGGCATAGTCTCCAGCTGCACTACAAGTGCACTGATAGAGATTCATAACAACGTATTACTGCAGCTGGAGATCCAAAGTGACTCTCTGAGGAATCCTCTCCACTTATCTGGCAGCAGCAGACTATTTCATTACTCCCCTTTAATGCCTGGGTGGAGGCGTTAGTGCTTTCTCTCCCTGCCCCATCAAATGCTGGCTTGGAAGCACTTCTTGGAGCTTTATTAGACTTGGTGAGGATGGTCAGCAGGGCCATGAAAATCTGTAAGTGCATTTCAGCCATCTGAAAGGGCCGTGTTGATAGCTCACTTTCCTTCTTGCTACCTGTCTGGGCTTCAGAGGATGGTTTGGGTAGAAATGAGACCAGGAGCACTGGAAAGCCACAATCAGCTGTCCCCTCGGGTTTTGTGTAACACCGACAGCATCCAAACCCCACTTCTGGCATGGGCAGAAGTTTCATTATCTCCTGCTAGAATTAGGCTTAAAACCTGAAACATAAAATGTTTCCTTTCTTCTCAAATTTTGTATTTTAGTATGCTACGAAAACATGGAATTTCCCCCTCATCCAGCTAACAACAACCCTTCGGTTGCGCTGCGATGAGGTGCGTGTGCTCCCCCCATCCCAAGGAGCTGGAGAGCAGCAGCGTCGTCGTACGGAGCGCAGCGTGATGGGAGAGCTGCGCAGCAGAGACTTGGAAAATTGCCACGTTCCTGTGCAAATGTGGAAGCAGTTCAGTGGTAGATTAAGGGATTTTTTTCTACCCAAACTACACACACCCAGCAATATACGGCAAAAATACATTTTAAGCTTATTAGTGTATTCGTTGCTAAATACCATAATGGTCTCCAGCTGTAAAGCAGGAGGGATCATTCACTGATATTTTACTGTTGATTTTATTTTCATTTTTTGATAGTTTTGTTTTCGTTACTGTACAATAAACGTATTTCTTCCCCTTTTGCTCTGTGCCTGTAGAATGCCTGATGTCTCCTACCGCACCTGCTTTCTATTATTTGTCCTCCGTTATTTTAATTGCCCATCTATTGTGCAGAATCTGAAAATTGTCTGATAAATCCCATTCTTTACTTTAAAAAAAAGCCCACGTGAAGGTTTTGAGAAGGGAAATTTGTATTTTTCCAGGCCGTGCGCAATGAAAGCGTCCGGTGAATAACCCCTGATTGTCAGGTGTTCGCATTCCCATCATCTGAGTGGCAGGATAATTAGCAGACAAACGAAGGTTTATAATTCTGCAAATATCTCAGAAAGACCATTTGGCTGCTTGATCGGTAGAAGGATATTTTTAAAACTGCCATTTGGGACTCAGCTGTATTGCTAATTAAATGAGAATTTCATAAAAATTATCTGAAAAGAAGTCTCTGTTAATTGCTAGAACGATAACGAACAGACTTGCTAAACAGAGGCATAAACGTCAAACAACTGAAGAGGGGTAACAAAGTGCCACGTTATCGTGTAACACCAGGCAGCTTTCCTACTTCTGTTTGAAGTTTTAACTTTTAGCCGTTTTTTTTTTTAAATGAATAGCATCCAAAAATGTGCTTTGCCAATCACCACCGCCAGAGCTTCAACTGGGCATTAGCGACGCACGGGTAACAGCGACCGCCGCGCTAACGGCACCCTTGCCTTGAGACTTCTTGTGTTCCACGAACAGCCTTTGTGTTCTGCAATGAATATGAGGGGGGAAATGCATTAATATTGTACAGACGTTTATTCATGCAGGACGGCAGCGTTATTGAGTTAGTGATTCTTTGTAATAATAATGACTTCCAGTACTGTACTGTAACACACATAGAGTCAGGAAGGGACTCGTGAGCCTGACCGGAGACTCAAAGACAGTGTTGTTGGTGCTGCTCAGTGTTTGGTTCTCCTGTGCTGCAGGGGTGTGGGGAGCAGCCTGCACCTCCCGTTGGGTATCAGATGAAGACTAATTGTCTATTGACAGGGGCAGACTTGACCCACGCTGGTGCCCCAGAGCAGAGTGTTGATAGGACAGTGATCCTTGGACCCCTGTGCTGGGATGATGGTGCCATCCTCATTCTACAGCTGGCAGGGGCTCATGATCTTGCATTAGGAAAAGGCTGGTGGCTGGTAAACTCCACTCTGCCTTGCTCCTTCCCCAGCCCTTGGCACCGTATTGCAGGCACAAGGCAGATGGCACAGAGCTGCATGGAAAAATCTGCAGGAAAACCTTCATTGATTTCACACCGGCAGAGAGTTCTGCAACTGCAGCTGCCTCCTGCAATGTGAAAGTGGCCATGCTGCCTTCGCACTCTCACAGCCCAAAGCCAGCAAAAGTGTGAAGTGGAGACCTCAGCCTGAGCCTGAAGTGTCTCTTGGATATTCCATTTCTGTGAAAAAAATCACCCTGCTTTGTGGAAGCTCAGTGTAATGAGAATTGACTGCCCTCCATGAGCAGTATCGATTAATTACTCTGCAGTGGGGAAAAAAGGCAACTGTGATGATACACATTTTCCAACTGCAGCACAAACAATTGCTTCTGAAACACAGAGAGCCTGGGCTAAGAAACCTGGTGAAATGAAGTCATCTCCAGGACGGAGACAGCAGCCAGGTTTACCAGAGTGCAGAAAAATAGAGAAATTTTGGCCAAAGAGACCATCTTCTAACAGTGAAGTCAGACCATCTCCTGGGCTTTTGGCTCATGCTCAGTTCTGGATTTTCTGGAGGAGTTTCTTTATGGGCACATGTACTTCAGCACCTGCTTTGGTTCACAAATCCTGAAGTACTCTCTGAGGAACACCCTTAAAGTTTGTGGTTGTTGCTGTGCTGGTGGCAGCGCTCTGGCCACGCTGCTCTGCTGTAGTCCTCGGTCACCTCCCTAATTCACTGACAGACCCCAACAGAGCCACTGACTGTGACAGTCTGATCAGCTCTGGAAAGGGAAAAATCATGGGAAAATGGTATTTCTGGGAATAGTAAAGAAGAAACTCAGTTGTGCAGGGCTAGACTGATAATGTACCAACACGAGAGTGGGAATCAAAAAGGCAAATGAAGGATCAGCTGCACATCTGGTCCAGCTGTGGCCATGCTGTGCCTTTCCTGGTAAGCTGCACAGATGTCCTGGGAAGGGAAACTATTAGAAGATGTCTTCTGCTGACCTGCTGTTCTCTTTGGCTTCAGAGGTAGGGCAGGACTACTACAGTGGGCCCTTTTTTAACCATTAAATCATTTTCCTTGAATTACATCCAGAGCTTACCTCATAATGCTCAGTCCCTGCTGGGAAAGCCCCAGGTTCAGCTCCTTTCTCTGATGCAGAACTTAGGTGACCGTAGCCATGTCACTTCATCCATCTCCACAGCAATTCCCTCTTGGGCAATTGGGTGTAGTGCTTCTTCTGGGCATGCTGGGAAGAAAAACACATTATAGGTGGTAAAAAGTCAGATAATTGGATAAAAGCCATAACAGTACAGAAGATAGATAGAAATAAGATTCCCTCAGGCATTCAGATGCCCGGTTCATTCCCTCCAGGGATTTATTGTGTAGGATTGTGTAGGTGAGTTATTGGGCTAGCAGATTCTCGGCTGCATTTTGGGTCCCCAGTGCCACAGGTAGTGGCTGTTGTCTGGGAAGAAGAAATTGCAAGGAATAGGCTAAATTTAATATGTGTAGTTATGTACTATACACACTCGAGGCAGAGAATAAACCTGCATTACTAATAATCTGCAAAAGGTCTAAGTTTATGTTATCACCACATACTTCCAAGCACATTATCACACAGGTTTTTGGCTGTTAGCACACGAAGCGTGCAGGGCTTCACACTAGCCTTGGCTGCTGCCGAGCTGGTGAGGCCCTGGCCAGTTGACAAGGGCAGCCAGCCAGCCCTGCTTTGCTCTTGTCCACGTGGCTCAGTTACATCCAGAAAAGGAGAGTTTCTGCTGTTAGATTTGGACCTGGATTAGAAAATGCAAGGAGGCAACTGGTTAAGCCCTTCTCCAGCACCATGTAGAATACTCCTTCAGGAACATGGGTCTTGGTCACCACCTCCTGCAAGTAACTCATGGGACAGAATATGGCCATGTCAGAGCAAAGTGATTTAGGATGGGAATTTTTATGATGTTTCTATACCAATAAGAGCTTTACTGTAACAGAATTAAAAGGAAAGTGTTAGCAGAAACACAGAATCAGTGGCAGTGCCCTACCACTTTCCTCTTTCATGAACGATGAGCTTTCTGAAGCCTGGTTTCTAGAAACTCTGCCACTGGTTGGTTCTTTTGATGCCTCAGGGAAAGCTTAGTAAGTGGCACTTCTGAGTTCAGTCCAGCTCCATACACTGCTTTCAGAGCCACTCTAGCCTACCCCCCAACCTGTGAACAACATGATGCTGACAAAAGCATCTTCAATACCAGTAGCATTGTCATAGTACTTTGACTAGAATTCCATACTGGGATATGCACATGTAAGTAGAGCTGTACTGGTAAAAGCAGGTCTTCTTCTTCCCCTCCCCCCTCCCAGTGATCTGTAGCTGTATAAATATTGCAAAACTGAACACTGATGCATCTTCTTTCTACACTTAGAAAAATGTCAAGCTGTTCATACTCACTCCAGTGATAAAGGTCATGAAAGGTGAAAGGTCTGCTTTGTAGGTAGATAAAAAGGAAGGTGCAGTCCCAAACGACTTGCCCAAGAAGCATCCTGCTATGAAGACACTTTGCTGAATTCCAGTTGCACCTTGATTAGGCCAAGGAGCTAACTGCAGCCTTAACTCTGGCTTTCCTCCCTGGACACACTCCTGATGGCCAGCTTAGGGTTGGGAAGGAAGAAAGAAGAGAGGACATGTGCCATCACCTCCCCAGCACTTGGTCCAGGAAGGATGACCTCTCTAAGCAGCCAGTGCATCCTGCCTGAGACCAAGGAGCTGTGACCCCAGGATGCAAGTGGGCTCTTTCTCCCACCTACCCTCCATCAACCAAGTACTCCAGTAAAAAAGAAGATCCTGAGTGAACTGGTTCAGAAGGGCAGAGGTGGTCTTATGTCATGAACTCAACAATGAAAGCAAAGGTGCTGAACTAGTTATCAAAGATTTTCCTAGCCCAGGGCAAGAACAACAGGCTGGGATGGATGAGAGGATTATTTACAGCACTGTATGTCCAATATTTTCCTTTTTATAGTCTGCTGCACTCAGGCAGGTTTTTTTAAGTGGTGCATGGTGATTCTAGGCACAAACCACATCAGCAATTAATTGGATTTGTGGGCCTCACTTCCACGCACCCCTTTGAAACGTTCCCTCAGGAGATCATAAAAGACAGGGACTGAGCAAAGTAGTAAGAGGAAAGTATAATGTGGTGAGGACCCTTTTGTTAATCCTGTTCAGCCTATCTTTCAATAGCACACCTTATTATGACATCCTATAGATCTGCTGCTTCGGCTCTGCTGGTGAGAGGCAAATGATGTCTTAATGAATGATGGTGCCTCGAGCTGATAACGGACTGCCCCTCTCTCCCACTGAAAAGAGATTGTGTTCGGCACAGTATGTCCAACTGCACTTAATATAATTGGATGAAACTTGTAATAGTTTGTTCACTCCAGGTGGGTACAAAAGTCACGGAGAAAAAAAAAAATCCCAATGATAAAATATCAATTGCTGTCTCTTGCTTAAGGCTGTAATTGTGGGTAGTGGGACTTGCAGAGCAGAGCATCAAGGACGGCAGATGACACGAGGAAGGACTCACCCTGGCACGTAAAGCTCAGCTCAGAGGCATCTTCAGCATAAAGCCGCTGAGGCCGGAGGCCGGAGCAGGAGGCACGTGTCTGCTTTGCAGACCACCCTGGCTAAGGAGCTGTTACCATCCTGTGCTCAGAGGTGCTCAGAGCGTAGCCCCATGTGGCTCAGTCCCGGTGCCCTCTGGCAGGGCAGAGGTGCAGGAGCGAGAGCTGTGCCAGTGCCTGCTCCAGCTGGGTGCTGCTTCAGCCCCACGTGCCTCAGTCACTGTGTTTTAGAACATTTTCCCAAAGCCATTACTTTTACGCCCTGAATGATTACTTCATTTAGCACATACATCAGAACTAAAATACCCAATATTAGCTCATTTAAGTTCATGTTCAGTGATGGATTAATCGTTCCTGTTTTCTGGAGCAAAGCCCAGTCCATTTCATCTACAGACCAGGGAGAAATGTTCCCTTGTCTCTTGAAGTCTGAGACATCTGCTGTGCTCTGAGTATCTGCTTGCCCACAGAAAAAACCAACCAGTGAATGCTTACATTTAAAAACCAAAAAGGTGCTAAAGCTATAGATCACACCCTTTTTTCCTGCTTTCAGAGCCAGTGCACAGGCAGCATATCAAGAGTAGAGTCAGCAAAAGCCTGTGTCTCCTTTGAGGTTTCAGATGTCACATCACGTTGCAGTGGATATTGCTTTGCGATGTATTGTGCTGCATCATGGGCCACGCAGGAAAATGCAGAGAGCAGAACAAATCCTTAATGAACAAACCCAACGACAGCAGACACCTACATTAGCTCCGACCAGGCCAAGACAAAAGAATCCTGTATGCTAAAGATTATGGTCAGAATAAAATAAAAGCAATGGGTGAAGGACCCAACTGAAATGCTTGAGATCTCCTGTTTCCCAGAATTAAAAGATGTTGGTTAGTCAGTGCAGTGAGTGATGATGGGAGGAAACATTGCTATGTGTCACCCTCGTGGGCAGCAGACTTGCAGCAGGAACTCAGGCTGTGTCTATCATGCGTGCAGGTGGCCAAAAAACTGGAAGGCATCACTCAGCCAAAACTACCTGGCTCCAGCAAGTTTCTTGGCTCAATGACCTCTATGGAAGCTGTGATTGATAAAGCCCATTTTCTCCTAACGCATAGGTAGCAGCCTTTGCTTTTAAAATGTTTGTTGTTCTTTCTTGTTCCTTTAGAAAGGCTGTGTGTTCTGGTGGCAATGAGACCTGGATTTCACTGCCCCACTTGCTCTGGGACTTCAGTCACATAGTTCATCCCAGTCTCAATGTCTGGGCCCTTCAATCAGGGGCTGTACCCTGCCCCACCATACCTGGATGTGGTGCAAGGACCATGCAGCCCTGGTGTCTTCAGGACTCTGGGATCCTACTGCCCGGTGCCAACACTGAAACACAGCCATAATTGTGATTAATTGGTTTTCTTCATCTGGCTTTTGGTGATTCCTAAAGCATCAGAGGACTGTGAATAGCTTTTGAGGAAGGAGGCAAAAAGAACTAGGGATGGGAGCTGAGATGTTCTCACATTGAAAGAGTCACTTTGTTATTCAGATCGCTACATCTCGCCTGTCTCTTGGCATGAGAAGGAAACCTCTGCTTTTGTTTGGTCACAGACCAAGAATGCCACTGTCTTTTTGCATTCTGAAAAAAATACGGAATGAGAAAATAGCGCTGAAACATTTCAGACAATCTCCTTTATACTGCGCTCAGCAATTACTCTTATTGTCAGCAGGAGTAAAGAAGCATGTACCATTTGAAAGTATTTAGAAGTGACTGTGTTTTCAAAACACATGATCTTTCAAGGGACTGCTCTCTTCTCGTTTGGTGACACAGGCAATTAAGTTTTTAAGAGGTTCCCTGTAGCATTAGCAGACTATATGATATTCTTGAAGGGGCCTTTATAGCATCCTAAAGACAAATTGCTTGCATCTTCCTTGTAAATAAAAAGCTAAATTCCATACTGGAAGCTGACCAAGCTTCATGTTATGTGCAATCCAAGCTGGCTGGCTGCACATCGCCGCTGCTCCCCCATCCAACCCACAACCAGGGCTCTAATTCACCATGGGGAACCACTCCTCAAAACCAAAGCCCCTTACTGGGGACGGAAGGCTCAGCCCTGACCCTTTCGCTTTGCCCTGTGTCCAGCTGTGGGGAGCATCCAGCTGCAGAAAGAGGGAGTCAGGATGTCAGGGAGCACACGGGTCTGGAAATGTCCCCTCATTCAGCTCTAACTAAGAGGAAGGTAGAAATCAGAGTAAAAAGAAGCAGGGAAGAGCCCGTCCTCAGGACTGGCCCTCAGCTGCTCTAGAAGTATATTTCTATTAGATGCTGCCATCCTTTTGGGCTGTAATGTATTTCCTCATTATGGTCCAACATTCACATGGCATTTGTGATCGTTTCTGGAATGACATTGCACAAAGTTAGGTAATAAAATTGCCTCTGATCTCACAAAGCGCAAGGCTCAAGACAAATAAAGTCTGTAAACAGCTCTGCACTTCAGGATGTTTTACGAGCCGGACCGCCGTTTACTTACGGCTAAACCTGAAGAAGTTCATTTCATCGCCTGGAAAAGGCACCATTGCCTGCAGGAGGCTTCGCTCCTCAGGGGGTATTGGCACAGTTACTACAATCAAACTCTCAACTACCTTTTTCCCTTTGCCGCTTGCAAGTCCATGTCTTTCATTCCACATTTCCCTCTCCCAGCAATACTTCCGTGATATTTAGAAATGTATATAAATGTCAGCAAGCCAGCAAAAGCCCACAGGACTCTGCAGGCAGCAGGTAGGTGTGGAGTTCACTGGGATTGCGTTACACTGAAACCTGAGTGCTGGGGAAGGGGCCAAGCACTTCCCTCCCAGGGTTTCTTGGCTGCATTGCAGGTTGCTGGAGGGGACTCCTCAGGGTAGCCTGACACTGGGCAGTGGCAGGAGATGGACCCTGGCATCTCTCGCTTTTATCTCCAGCACTGCCAGTCTGATGTGTGCAGGTGACGGGCAAAGCCAAACCTGTGCAGGAGACAGAGACAGACCCTAGTTTGCAGCCTCTGCATTGCAGAGCAGGGACAAACATATGAAATGATGAGAACAGCACAGGGATGATCCCTTTCATTTGAGGATCTGAGACATCACAGACCAGCTTGTGCTCCAGCTGAGGCCAAAAGGACCTGGGCTCACTCAAAGAAGTAACAT